>JAUTDX010000487.1:0-131601 GCA_030844895.1 Ambrosia x helenae | reverse complement strand
GGATGAGGCTGCTGAAATCATCAAGTTCTTCATTCTACAAATAGAGAAGCAAATATTCTCTACCTGTCCAAAACAATTAGAAGTGATAATGGGACAGAGTTCAGGAACAAAAACTCTGGATGATTTTGTTTGTTTAAGGGATTATTAGACAATTCAGTGTTCCTAGAACTCCTGAACAAAATTGGTGTGGTAGAAAGGAAAGGAACAGAACTTTAATAGAAGGAGCAAGAACAATGTTAGATGATTCTGGCCTACCATTATACTTTTGGGTAGAAGCAGTTAACACATCATGTTATGTTCAAAATAGAGTCCTTATTGTCAAGAGACATTCCAAAAGACTGCCTATGAAGTTCTTCATGGCATGAAGCCCCTTATCTCCTTTTCAGGGCTTTTGGGTGTCATTGTATCATTTGAACATTAAGGAATCTATTTCAAAGTTTGCTGCCAAAGTTGATTCAGGTTAACTTTCTTGGTTATTCTTCAACTAGAAAAGCCTACAAGGTTTTTAACTCAAGAACCAGGATAGTAGAAGAAACACTGAATGTCAAGTTCAATGAGTCAAAACACACTCTCATTCCAGCACATCCTGCTGAACTTTTTGACCTTGACAGCTTCCATTTTGGACATGAAAAGACTGTCACTTCATCCTAACCTACTTATTATGGTGATCAAAGGTTTGATGATGAGGATCCAGCACCATGGACTCCTCAAACAGTCATTAAGTCAACTTCAAAACCATCAGAAGTTTCACAAACTTCTGATTCAACAAATAATGAGGAACAAACTCAAACATCTGCTTCAGCACCTGCAACTACTGAAGACACTGAAACTGCTGAACCAGATATAATAGACCTCAGTAGTTTGTTTGAAGAACATGTGCCACCAACACCTGTCAGTGGTTTACAACAACTGATCGAACACAAAGACCATCCACTTGATCAAATCATGGGTGATATTGCATCAGGTGTGCTTACAAGAAACCAGCTTTCCAAGTTTTGTCTCTTCTCAGCATTTATTTCACAGTTGGAACCAAAGAAGTACCAGGAAGCCCTCAAAGACAACAATTGGGTGCAAGCAATGCAAGATGAATTGCTTCAATTCAACAAGCAACAGGTTTGGGAAATCTGTCCCTTACAACCATAACAAGCTACCAATTGGCACAAGATGGGTGTTTCAGGACATAACACATAGGAGGTAGCTGGTATTATAATATGAACAAGTCCAGGCTTGTAGTACAAGGTATCTGGGGTAGAGAATGGATGTGGATGTGAACCTTTGCTCCAGTGGCCTGAGGCTTGGCTGAAGCCTGCCTGGGGTTATGCACTGGCCTTGAAATTCACTTTTGTTGGTTTTAAAGTCGACATTAGGATGTATGGAGCGGTGGTTAAGGGTGGATTGTGTTATGAGGAAGTGTGGGGTGTCAGCCACCTGGGTTTGAGGATCCTTCTCATCATAAGTGGGTGTACAAACTAGACAAAGCTCTTTATGGGCTCAAAACAGGCTCCAAGAGCCTGGTATGACACACTTTCAACCTTTTTTACTCAAAAATAACTTCACAAGAGGTGCCATTGATAATTACTCTTTTATAGAACATGTTGGAAATCTGTCTTACTTGTTCAAATATATGTTGATGATATCATTTTTGGTTCAACAAACACAAAATTGTGTAATGAATTTAAGAAACTCATGCAATCAATAATTTGAGATGAGTACAATGGGAGACTGCAGTACTTTCTAGGACTGCAGATTAAACAACAATCAAATGGAACTTTTATACATCAATCAAATATGTTAAAGAATTATTAAACAAATTTTCTTTACAAGACTGTAAATCATGTTCCACTCCCATGACACCAACCACACAAGTTGAACCAGATGATCAAGGAAAACAGGTTGATCAAACCATGTATAGATGTATGATAGGTTCCCTTTTATATCTAACTGCTTCTAGACCAGATATTATGTTTTCAACATGTGTCTGTGCTAGATATCAATCAGCTCCTAGGGAATCACACCTCATTGCAGTCAAAGAATCTTCAGATATCTGAAAGGAACTCCAACTCTTGGAATTTGGTATCCTGCTTCAAGCAATACCAAGTTATCAGCTTTTTCAGATAGTGACTATGCAGGGTGTAAATGTCAAGAAAATCAACATCTGGTGGTTGTCAATTCTTGGGAAACTGTCTAGTGTCCTGTGGCAATCAAAGGAAACAAACATCTGTTGCAACTTCAACTGCTGAAGCTGAATACATTGTAGCTGCAAGTTGTATATCACAGATACAATGGCTCCAATATCAACTTCTTGATTATGGAATCAAAGAGACCAAGACACCATTGCTTGTAGACAGCAAATCTGCCATTAGCATCATTCAAAATCCTGTTCAGTTTTCAAAGACTAAACACATTGAAATCAGGTATCATATCATAAGAGATTGCTATGAAAAGGGCAAGATTGAAGTGAAACATGTTAGCAACAGCTAATCAAATAGCTGACATATTCACTAAACCCCTTGACACATCAACATTTCAGAAGTTGAGTATCCATGCTAGGGATGCTAAATTTTTAAGTGTTTCTTTTTACTTTTCTGCACATATTTTTTTATTTTTCACTTACATCTGTTTTTCAAAAAAAAAAAAAAAAAAAATTTGAAAACTTCTGAAAAACAAACAAGAGAGAAACTACTGATGAACAAAACATCAGTATGGGGATATTTTTCTGAAAAGTGATTAACTTCTGATAAAAACAACCTTCAGAAGTTATGAATAAAGTATTTATAAAGTAATTCTCATCAGTGTTCAAAACTGCTGAAGAGAAAGTGGGAACTACTGATGAGTAAAATTCTTCATCTGCAGTTTAGTCAAAAAGGGCAAATCAGACTTTTCCCATCATCAGAAAGTTTGACCTAGTCGGTTTAAAACTTCTGATAAAGAGGTTTTTAACCTAGGCGGTTTAAAACTTCTAATAAAGAAGTTCCAAGCGGTTAAAACTTCTGATAAATATCTTTTCTCAACCACTTATCCATCAAAAACAAAAATTCCCTCCTTCTCTCTCAGAAAGCTCTCAAAACCCCTGAACCTGCAAAAACATTGTTCGATTCATACACACACAAACCACATGGCTTTAGTTTTAAACAGGGACACAATCTCAGAGCCTACTCTAGAAAAACAAGAAGGCTTGGTCCAAATACGATGAGATCATTGATCTCGTCGTCAAATCCCAATATTTCACCGCTCTCACAATAGACCCACAAATTACATCCTGAAACTCTCAATGAGTTCTGGGCTAACGCTGAGCAGTGATGGTGGACGATGATGTAACCCCCACCGATGGCGGGAAACATCGGGATGTCACGTATTGATGATTGTTCAGTAGCCATGGTAAATAATAAATTTCAATAAATGATTTAAATAAATTACATACAATTGTTCTAAGAATTTTGTAATCATATGAAAAAATATAATACGACTAAAGCATCTAAAGTCAAGAACTATATATCTCTTCTTCAAAGCAAAAGAACCTATATAACCTGAAACATGTTAAGTTTGAAAATATTTTGGGTCAACAAAAGTTGGTGAAAATTACATAGGTTTTGATAATCGAATAAAACTTGTACAATTCTAGTGTCATGGCAAGTCTAGTCCATATGTGAAAACATACTAGAAGTAAATCGAGTGCATAACCAACCCTTATGACTGTTATAATGTGGTACATCCCATACGCTCATGGTTCACTCGAATATGTTATGCGATAACAATCACCCACGCTACCTTTGTAGGAGGCACGTATCTGGGTGGGATTGTCAGTCCAATAGATCTATCATTGTATACCGTCGGCTGATCAATGTTAATGATTATGCTAGAGTTGTGCTTACCCTAGTCATGTTCAAGACATAATGCAACATAGAAAAACACATAGACACTTTGATGATTGAATTGCATATAGAATGTTGTAACATGTTTCACCCCAAAAATGGTGATAAATAGAAAAGGGGCTATGTAAAACTCACATTGGCTAAGGTGAATTATCCTCTAAGTGTTGTGAATGTATGCGAGGCGAATCCCAAAGACTCAACAACGTAGCTAGTCCAAATTGAAGAAAACGAAAAGAAAGAATATCAAGCTTCCAATTCGCCAATTATAAGAGCTTATAATCAAAGCTTCAATTGTAGAAGTAATAGACTATAGAAGAAAGGTATGAGGGAAAGTTTAATCGGATTGAAACAATTAGAGGTGCAAAGTATAATGGGTCATAGGTGGGTTTTATACTAGTTTTGGATTCAATTAGACATTAAAATTGGTCAACACCATAAAGTAAGGTTTTATGATGAATCGACTATTTGACTAAGACTTTGACTGTTTGACTAATCAATTTAAGGAATGTGTTAAGTTTATTTTCTTCTGAAATACTACACAAGATGATAGTTGGCTCAGTTGGTTGTCACTGTGTGTTGGTTGGCTGTGGATGCGGGGTTCGAGTCCCGGTCCACACAAATCTTTTTTGGCAATTATTTCCCTAAAACTATATTATTCTAAATTCATAATATGATTATATAAGCCCGAAAGTGACTCGAAATATTTTTAAAACGTACAAAAGTGTCGAGAAACAAATAATTATTAGTTTAAGGTATTTAAAACATATATTGTTTTAAAACAATACATTCTTTTTATCAAAAAAATAAAATTAGGGGAAATTCGCGATGTTACAGTCTCCCCTACTTTTGGAAACTTCGTCCCGAAGTTATTAAAAACACAGGTTTGAGGTTGATTAGGTAGAAATTAAGGCAGCTGTGGTTTGGGTTAAGGCACGACATGAATTTATAGGTAATAGAATAATTTGTTTCGAATAATTTGGATAAGAGGTTTGAGATGTGAGTTTTAAGGATTGGATTAGGTTCGTCTGAAGTAGCAAGAATTATAAGAATCTAGCAAAATACTAAACTTATGTTTTAGGAATCTTATAAGAAATGCATGAATTGATTGGCTATATGAAAACCAAATGAACTACTAAAACCTTATTAGAATTTCACACTACCTTAACGTACCTGTAAATTCATGATTACGTTCCGGACCGCAATCACCAATTTACCTTACATTAGGGTTTTGTGTCCTTCTATGACTCTAAACACACATGTAAGTAATGCAAAATAACCTTGTGATTGAATCGTTTATAATGTATCCAAAAATGAGTCCAACTGTTGAGTAGGAAAAAGACTTCTACCAGTCAGTGAGTAAGAACCTCTACCGATTGTTGAGCAGGTGCGATAGCCTCTACCAGTTGTTGAGCAGGTTGTAGGGCCTCTACCGACTGTTGAGCAGGCATGATGACCTCTACCAATCGTTGAGTAGGTTATTTGGTACTCAACTAACTGTTGAGCAAGTACTTCATCCTCTACCAGTTGTTTGATTAAGTGTACCAATTATTTCACACATAAATTGCAAATTGATAATATGTACATATAAACAATCAAGTATCAAGCATAGCATGCGAGTTGTAATAGTGTTGTCCTAGACAAGGTTAATGACTCTAGGTGTGTCATATAGCAAATAGTTTATATTCCATGATTTCTAGTATCAAATGTTTGAATATGGTAGATAATCGAATCCTCATGTATGACTAAGGATTATGTTTGATGTAACACACAATCAAGTTTCAATAGTTTGGTTATCATGGGTAACTAGCTCATGTGTGAGAAGGTGAAGGATATGAATTTAGTTCTTGAGACGATGATGAAAAATCTTGAAGCAGAATCAAGGTTGTGAGAGATAGTGAATGTGAAGATAGTTGATAAAGAGTTTATTTTATAGTAAGGAGATTATGTAGCAGTGTAAATTTTGGGGTTTGGATCAAAGGTTATAATCAAGTGTATAAGAAAACATGATTGTGATATATGCCAAATATTGTAAAAATTTGAACAAGTTGAAAATGAGTGAGTGTCGATGGAGAATTTAGAGACTAGATATTATTCCTATGGATAAAAAAAATCTTATTTTCAAAATTGGTTTTATACATAAAGCAAAAGTTGTTAAATAGTACAAGCTAAGTGGGCTTTTGATTAAAATATTCCCGTTAGTTGGAGATTTCAAACATGACATTAGGTTTTGAAGATCAAGGTTCTATTAAGTGATTTTTAATAGTTTAAAGCATTATATAGAAAATTGTTTGTTACGTCAATAAATAAACAATTGAATTTAAGTTCGAGGACATCTTTTGACAAAAAAATATGTACTTTATAAAGTTACTAGGTAATGAAAATACAACAGGATTTAAAAATCTTTAGTTTGTGCTAAGGTATGAAGTTATAGTTTTTTAAAAATAAGTAACATGTGGAGAAATGAAATAATATGATTTGGGTAGGGTGTTGAATATTTAAAAAGTGGCTAAGATGGTAAGGTGAAGTGTGATTGTGAAATCCATAGATGGTTATGAAATGAGATTGATTTAAGCTGTAAAATTTTGAGATTTTAGAGCTTAGTTTAAGGAAAGTGAGTGTAATCATTTATTCATTAATTAAAACGAATAAACGAAAACGTTGACTTATCAAAACTTCTAGATTCTAATAACATAGTGAAGACATGCTTTAGCCTATAAGTGAACACTCATCCCGAGAATTCCCAGGTAGGCATCCGGGTCCCTCGTCTGATTGGGATTTATGCGCAATGCCAGTCCTAGACAGAAAACTCAGAATACAGGCGTTCACCCTTCCAGATTGCACGTGTTCGTTATTAAAATCTAGAACTTCGACGAGATCTTCAAGGTGGTTCAGGCTAAACCTGAGGATTTGTCCTACTAGTCTAAGAGTAGATCTTGTGATGGAGAGCACTCTTCTTGTAGGGACTAAAGTAAGGATAAGAAGTAGGATAGAGAATATAAACAAGTAAGGTTGCAAGTAAAAGGAGCAAGTACTGATTAAAATCCTATGGTTATAGACTAGATTATTATTTTATTTCTAATAACCTAATTCCCTATAACCATGGCTCTGATACCAATCTGTAACACCCCAACCGATGGCGGAAACATCGGGATGTCACGTATTGATGATTGTTCAGTAGCTCATGGTAAATAATAAATTTCAATAAATGATTTTAAATAAATTACATACAATTGTTCTAAGAATTTTGTACATCAAAATGAAAAATACTAACTACGCATCTTCAAGCAATAACTCTAATCTTCAAGCAAGCTATAACCTGAAACATGTTAAGTTTGAAAATATTTTGGGTCAACAAAAGTTGGTGGAATTACATAGGTTTTGATAATCGAATAAAACTTGTACAATTCTAGTGTCATGGCAAGTCTAGTCCATATGTGAAAACATACTAGAAGTAAATCGAGTGCATAACCAACCCTTGTGACTGTTATAATGTGGTACATCCATACGCTCATGGTTCACTCGAATATGTTATGCGATAACAATCACCCACGCTACCTTTGTAGGAGGCACGTATCTGGGTGGGATTGTCAGTCCAATAGATCTATCATTGTATACCGTCGGCTGATCAATGTTAATGATTATGCTAGAGTTGTGCTTACCCTAGTCATGTTCAAGACATAATGCAACATAGAAAAACACATAGACACTTTGATGATTGAATTGCATATAGAATGTTGTAACATGTTTCACCCCAAAAATGGTGATAAATAGAAAAGGGGCTATGTAAAACTCACATTGGCTAAGGTGAATTATCCTCTAAGTGTTGTGAATGTATGCGAGGCGAATCCCAAAGACTCAACAACGTAGCTAGTCCAAATTGAAGAAAACGAAAAAGAAAGAATATCAAGCTTCCAATTCGCCAATTATAAGAGCTTATAATCAAAGCTTCAATTGTAGAAGTAATAGACTATAGAAGAAAGGTATGAGGGAAAGTTTAATCGGATTGAAACAATTAGAGGTGCAAAGTATAATGGGTCATAGGTGGGTTTTTATACTAGTTTTGGATTCAATTAGACATTAAAATTGGTCAACACCATAAAGTAAGGTTTTATGATGAATCAACTATTTGACTAAGACTTTGACTGTTTGACTAATCAATTTAAGGAATGTGTTAAGTTTATTTTCTTCTGAAATACTACACAAGATGATAGTTGGCTCAGTTGGTTGTCACTGTGTGTTGGTTGGCTGTGGATGCGGGTTCTAGTCCCGGTCCACACAAATCTTTTTTTGGCAATTATTTCCCTAAAAACTATATTATTCTAAATTCATAATATGATTATATAAGCCCGAAAGTGACTCGAAAAATTTTTAAAACGTACAAAAGTGTCGAGAAACAAATAATTATTAGTTTAAGGTATTTAAAACATATATTGTTTAAAACAATACATTCTTTTTATCAAAAATAAAATTAGGGGAAATTCGCGATGTTACAGATGAGGTTATCTCTCTCAACTCAACAATTAAAGGGAGACAAATGGCCATCACACCGGCCGCACTTGCAAACAGACTGGGGTTGAATGATGTGAATGCCCCTGAAAAGTTTTGACAACTCTGCAATCCACCTAACCATGACCGAATGTGGTTATCAAGGTACTCTCTCACAAGCTACCATCTTTAAAAAGTATTTTGAACCAAAATACAAACTTTTGTTTCATTATATAATTATGTGTTTGAGTCCTAAAACAGGGCCTTATGACCAGATGCCCTGAACCTTTCAACCAATTTTTCATTCAATAGTAAATGAAACAAATTTCAGGGCATCAAAACTTTTCTTTAATGAGTTGGTGTTACATCATAATAACACTAAAAAGAAGTTTTTGTTATACCCAAAGTTCATTATGCAATGCATAATCAAAGAACTGGGTGATGAGGTGCTTGTGGGTAAAAACTGAAATTTTGAAAACCTTAACCTCACAAGCATACTCTAGGCACAACAAACAGGCTGCCTGGCCAGAAGATGACCAAGGGGAACCAAAACCAGTCCCCATGGAACCCTCATCTTCCAAACCTACACCCCTAAAGGCCAAGAAACCCAAGGTACAAAAACAAAAACCCACCAAACCAAAAAGAAAAGCTGTTCAGGAGGTTGAGATGCCTGAACACCTATTGTGCAATCTGCACTTCTTAAAGATGTGACTGAAACATCCTCTCAGTCTCATCCATCTCAAACCCCACCAAGAGCACCAATCACAATTCTTTTCAAAGAAAAAGACTTAAGAAAACCATTCCTATTGATGCTTCTTTTGAAACTGCTGAACCCACTGCCCAAACTATTGAACCAGCACCCCAACTTTCTGAACCTGATTTTGAAATAGCCAAACTTCTCTCTGGGCTAAAAGAGAAAGTCCCATCTACACATGTCAGTCCCCAACAACCACATCAAACAGGGGACATAGCCTCAGAATTTGACATGGATGTGGGACACTCAAAGCCCTAACCAAAGAGATGAGGATGAACCAGGGTCTCTAAGCCCAAACTTAGAAACTCTTGGTACTTTGAGGCTGCTACTACTCATTTACCACCCAGTGGTGGATTTGAGGAAAGAAGCAACATAGCTAAGACCTCAACTGTGGCAACTACTGATGAAGGCTTAATGCCTGAGGTAGGAAATCCTCTGAACCAAGAAAAAGAGGTACATGAGACAACTGAGTTGGGCTCAGCTCATGATGTAACTGATACAGTCCTCATTGAGGATGTAATCAGGGATTCAGATGATTCCATTGACTTGGATGATGTTTCAAAACACCAAACTACTGAATTGACGGCTACAAGTGAAGGTCCTGCACCTGGTGTATCGGTGCTCAAGAGCTAGTCACACCAGATCAGGTTAAAGTCCACTTAATCCCTGATTCCCCTAGAGTGGCATCTTCTGTACAACAAGAAGATCAACTAAAAACACACCCCTCACTACAAATGCCTACCCAATTCCCTGGGCAATCAAGCATAGACATGAACCAGCTATGCAGCCCAGATGGTCCCTTATACCACATGATGAACACCCTCATCAAAAATCACTTCCAAACATACACAACTAACTTGGAGCTGTCCATGAAGAACCAATTTGGGGTGATACAGACAAAGATGAATGATCTGTCCAACAAGATTGACTTCAATAGCAAACAGATTGCTAATCTTACAGGTCAGTTCTCCCAAGCTTCAACATCAAAAACTGATGAAGCCAAAAAGGTGGAGAAAACTAAGGAACCTATGGAGTCACTTGAAGCCAGGAGAAAGGCAAGAGTGGCTATCCTAGAAAGAGATCAAAGAGATCAAGCCAGAAAAGAAAAACTGGCCCAACAATTTGGTGTCTCTATTCAAGAAGTAGAAGATGCTGAAAAGTCTGATGAATCCCAAGGGCACAATGAAGAAACCTCTGATAGACAAACTTCTGATGAAGAATCAGAAAGTACTGAAGACAATCCTTCAGTAGTTGACAAACCTTCAGTTGTTGTCAACCCATCAGATGTTAACACTTCCAACACTCAAACTGCTGAACAAGAGCCTTCCAGATCAACTGAACCTATTCAACCAACTCCTGTTCCTCCTAGGCCTATTACAACAGTTACCACAATGACTGTACTAAACCCTTCTCCAATCTCTCAATCAGCAGAACTTCTTGAGAAGAGTTTAGTGGCAGCTCAGAAGAAAGCCAAGGAAGACCAGATTTGGAAAACTCTGGAAGAAAGGATGACTTAGACTTAAGCCTGGATGAAAAGCTACAGGCTTATAAAGCTGAAACTTCAAAGGCAGGCTAGCCTAGACAGAATTGCTGAAGAAGATAAAAGACATCAACTGATGTCTTATATTACTAAGAACAGCAAGATCAAAGCCCACACATTAAAGAGACTCTCCATGGAAGAGCTGACAAGAAGAGCTCAACTTATTGCAGACAAGCTTGCAATAAGTAAAGATACAAAAGCCAAGAGAGCTCAGATGATAGAAGAACTAGTAGCTAATGGTTATGGTTCAAAAGCCTCTGTGTCCAAATGGAAAGAAGAAAGATTGATGGACACTTATAGAAAATATAAGGCTGCAAGGGCTGCAAATCCAGAGAAGTTTCAAACTGCTGAAGTACCAACTTCAGTAGTTAGAACTTCTGGTGTTCAAAGAAGACCAGCTACTCAAAAGAAGAAATCAGAGGAGAATGTGAAGACTGATTTCAGAATGGTACTACTAGAAGGAAGTACAGTAGTCCATTCTGAATTTGACATAGAAGAAAAACCTCTGATCACACAATTCAGGGATCCTTCCACCTTTGCCTACCAAATTCAGAAAACCATCAAAGACAAACTGCACACTAAGGTAGTTACTGAACATCATTTACCAACCATTCAACTACCTAATGTGATGCAACAACAACAAGGAAGTGAATCCCACCTGAGAGTCACTGAAGTTGAAAACATCCAACACTCAGGAGAATCCTAGGGTACCACCATGGTTCCCTACACTTTAGACTTTGACAAGTTTAAAGTACCTATCATCAGATGGTCCTTTACTGATAACAACTCAGTACTTGTGACAAGAAGAGATCAGACAAGCAGAGCCTATAAGTCAATGAATGATCTGAAGAAGCTATCAACTCAAGACCTGCTTACAATCCAACATCTAGAACCACAGAAAGGGTCTCTCACTGATGAACAGCTGAACCAGCTGAAGAATTCCATGTTCAAAGTAATATGGAAAATTGTGAAGGACAGAAGAGAACAATAAGGAATTAGTAAGGTTTTGGCTCATCAATCCAGGGGAGATTGTTAGGACAAAAAGGATTGGTGAAACCACTTTTGCAAACCTTAGTCTAATTCACTTCTGTCAAAATATTCTAAGTATAGAACTGCTGAAGAAGGAAGATCAAACTGCTGAAGAAGAGATTCCACAAGTACTGAAGAAGAAAAGTTATCAGAAGTTCTGAAGTTCAAACCAGACATTTCTACTGAAGAACTACTGAAGACAAACTACTCATCAGTAGTTTGTCATTCATCAGTACTTATGAGAAATCTTTTCCACCGCCTTTTTGTATCAGTAGTTTATTAGTTTAGTATTACTTTTACTTTATGTACAAGTTCCAATGCTGCAACTTGTTGCAACTTGTTTCTGAACTTGCTTTTTGGCAAGGTTCATGTATTTGTAAAGTCTATAAATAGAAGGGTTCATCCCTCTGTTTTAGACATTGATTTTAATACAGAAATCCTTCAACACATATTATTGTTATTTCCATTTCATATTTATTGAGAATCTGTCTAAGTGTTTCATTCTCATTCAATACTTAGATTCTCAATAAATACTTATCATTTATTAGTTTTTCAATCCAGGGGGAGTTATAACTCCTGTTGATAAGTGTAGCTTTAAACTCATAACATTCCGCTGTGCTATCACTGATCAAGAACTTGCTAAACACCTAAGTGTTCACTAGCAAGTTCATACAAAAGAGCAATACTGATCCAACAGGTTATTTATGTTCAATTGAAATGGCAAAGGTAAATAACCACTAGAATTCATTGATTTGAATTGATTGAAATTAAATGAAAATTTAAGACCCATTCATGACCTTACGTAACTTTATAAATCTTCTAAATGGTTTTCAAATATATATTACAACCATATACATTCATAATTGTCAATACACACTTTGATTAGAAAAAAAAATCTTTTCTTTTATCAAAAGCCTCTTCATACGTTTCGTTATCTCATGACACTTCGACCTTCCTGAAGAAACTATTAGTACATGAATGTTGATTTGGTGAATCCACCCATTTGTAGATTCCAAGAACCACCCAAACTACCATCGTGACCTTCCCTCCACCGCACCACGGTACCCCGTCGTGAACCAGTTTCACTCCTATCATCGATGATCAATGACCATTGCCGCTAACAATGTATTTGCTTTCGACTTATTCCACCGTACCTCATTTGATTTACTTGACTTGTGATTCATGTTGGTAACCAAACCATTCTTTTATTTTAAACTTTTTTTTTATTCTAATTTTGATTCATTTGGTTTCTGACGACTATGGACCACCATCAAGTTGAGTTTAGTTAAACTTATATCGAGTCCAACCAAGAACTTTGTTTAAAGTTTACTAGATTATAGTTTCTAGCCGAATGGATAGGTTTAACCATATATATTTTTGAGTTCACAAATACGTTAATCAAATAATTCCTTACTCGTTTTTATTTGTGGCTAGTCTTCGGATGTACTTACAAATTTTGTTTAATGACTTAAGTTCACAGCCAAGAATAATACGTATAAGTTTTCATGTATGCATATGGACACGGGTTGGCTAGAATTAAATCTTTGGCCACCACTCCTCTCTTATATGCATTCTTGGTTCCTTTGTAGATTATACTCTTGGAATTATTAATTTTTTTTACTTTTTATTTATATGTACCTAATAAAATAAGAATAAACAACTATCTTCATTCTCACATATTTATGTTCTTTGTATATATATCTTCGAGAGTGTGTGTGTATATATATATTATAGTTTAACTTCATTTTTTTATTTTCATGTAATTGATTGCTTTAGAAAAATGCATTAGCGATATAGTTAATACGATTGATTGATTTTATATCATGATATGAATAACCAGTAGCCATATATAGGATTTTCATAACTAATATATCTTATGAAGTAAGATTTTAGTTAGGCTAATGTAAATCATGTTTCCATTAGTGATGTACCTATTTAAAAATAACACAAGGTATTTAGATAATATATAATGCCAAATAGTGTGTTCAAAACCTAATAATTTAATTGCAATCCAAACTGTCTCTGTCGCCAGAAATCATTGAGTCAATGAATCAGATAGCTAACTTAGCGTTTGGTAAATTAAATCCGACAATAATGGTAACGTAGGGTCTCATGCGACTTGAGGATGACTTGACTTTGTGTTTGGTTTGCTAACATAAGGATAATTCCTTGAAATTCTCTCAACTCTATTTACGACTACAACTACTTGTGACTGACTTAAAGCTAGCTATTTATCAATGTGAGTATACTTATCCCCCCCCCCCCCATTTTTTTTTTTCATTTTTACACTTTTGGGTGAAACATGTACACCTATGAAACTTACACTTACACATATTCATAAACGTTTTACATACAATTCATACACGTGTTATGCTTTGAATTCTTGTGCTTTGTGCTTAAACATAAACGTTGTATACTTGCAATCATTACAAAATCATTAACTTAGTTAGCCGACTTTAACATTGGATAGCGCTATTTGGATTGACAACCCGCCTAGTGAAAAGTACCTATGTGTGTGGGAAGTCCTAGGTCATTGTTGATGCTTTAATCTTTGTCGCATAAGAGGTTTGATTTTGACCCGCGTTGTGTACTTACGTGTTTTCCATAATTGCCATTAATGAATCATGACACATGAATTGTAAATCATTTTCTTTAAACTTATATTATACGTATACAAACTGAGTATGCTCACCAACATTATTTATGTTGACAAAATATTTTCGTACATGTTTCAGGTTGATTATTGAGATATGTCATGTAGGACATGTGGACTTGGTAAAGACTTAATCAAGACAACATGTGGAATGGTATTTGTAGTTGATGATATCTATAATTGTAACTTGAAGCATTGAATAGAATATTTACACTTTAGTACCATGAGCTTTTGAACAATCGTCACTACGTGACACCTCGATGTTTCCGTCATCGTTGGGGTGTTACAATCGTAATCTGAGCCAGTGGCATTGAATCTAGCTAAACAGTGGGGTGATGTGCGACAACAAGAACAAAGATGGTGGTAGCAGTGGTGACGATGTGGTTGTGTCGTTTTGTTTGGCGGAAATGTGATTGGAGAATTGAGTGGCGCGTCAATTTCTTCGGTGATGTCTCCTGTGACCGGAAACAGTAGTTTGTGACGTCTTGGGAGTGAGGAGAGGAGGAGAGAGAGAGAGAAGGGAGAAGAGAGATTCAGGGGTTATTAATGAGGAGAGAGAGACTGAGGAGAGAAGGAGAAAGAGTGGTGATGACGTGGTGGTAAGTGATTGGCTAGATCTGGAGACGTCTCGGGAGACGTCTGAGACGTCTTGAAATGAGTGACCCGTCTCTCCAAAGACGGGTCAAGGGGCTATTTTCGTAAAACACTTGAGGTATGTTTGGTATGGGGTAATGGAATGGATAAGGGAATGGAATGGACGATGTAATGGAATGGACAAGGTAATGGAATGGATCATTAACATTCCATGTCTTGTTTTGGTTGCGATGCAGGAAGGAAACAAAACATTATTTTGTGTTGATGGATAGGCAGAAAAAGACAAAGAATAAAATCAATGGTGACTGGTGGTGGTTAGTGGCGGTGATGGTGGGTGGTGATATGTGGCGGTAGCGACGGTGGTGGGTGCCGGAGGCGGTGGTGGCGACAGTGGAAGGTGGAGGTGGATGGCCGTGATGGTGGGTGGGCGACGATGGTGAGTAGTGGCGGTAGTAGGTTGTGGGTAGCGACGACGGTGGTGGTGGCGGTGGTGGGTGGAGGTGGTGGGTGGAGGTGGGTGGCGGTAATGGTGTGTGGGTGACGATGGTGAGTAGTGGCGGCGGTGGGTGGAGGCGGCGGTAGTGGTTGGTAGAGGAAATTGTGGTGAGTGACGGTGGCAGGTGGTGGTGGAGGCGGCAGAGGCGGTGGTGACAGTGGTGGGCGGTGGCGGCGACACTGGGTGGTGTTGGATGGCGGCAGTGGTGGGTGGGTGATGATGGTGGTGGCGGTGATTGGTGGCAACGACAATGGTGGGTGGTGACGGCGGTGGTGGGCGGTAGCGGCGGTGGTGGCAGCGGTGGTGGTTGGTGGTGGTTGGTTATGGTGTTATTAATGAAGGGGAAATGAGGGATGGAATGAAAAAAAAACATGGGGGTGGATGAAATGGTTTTGAGGGAATGGAATGCCTTGTGGAATGGGTGATTCCATTCCTTTGACCAAACAAACACACTATTTTTTATTACCTCGTAATGGTTAGGGGTGTAAACGAGCCGAGCCGAGCCCGAGCCTGACTGGGCTCGAGCTCGGCTCGTTATGGTTTTAATGAAGCTCGAGCTCGAGCTCGGCTCGGTTCGAGCCTAAAATCTTGAGCTCGAGCTCGGCTCGCTAGCAAAATCAAAAGCTCGAGCTCGGCTCGGCTCGAGGTGATTTGAGAACAATCTCAAACGAGCTCAAAGCTCGGCTCGAGATCGCAAAAGCTCGGCTCACGATTGTTATTAAATGGGCCTATGAAATAAGACTTGGACTTTAGAGATGTGGCTATAAATTATAATAGATATATAAATAACTTATAATTATGTTTGGGCTCGTTTAGGCTCGCGAGCCCAATCGAGCTTTGTATTTAGGGCTCGAGCTCGGGCTCGATAACTAAATGAGCCATATTTTAGGCTCGGGCTTGGGCTCGTTAAGGCTCGGCTCTTTAGGCTTTTTACCGAGCCGATCCCGGGTAGCTCTCGAGCCGCTACGTGTCATTTACACCCCTAGTAATGATCCATTCCATTCCCCCTTCCATTGTATCATGCCAAACGCTACAGGCTATTTTGATGATTTTTCCAACTTTTGAATCTTCCGTGATCATTTTCGTTTAAACTTTATAGGTTATCAAAATATCAGATCATCGATCTAGGACAACTCGGGTTCTGCAACTCACCTTTAGGCTTTAAGTCTTTGACTAACATGTGTATTTTTTTAACTGGATCACTTCTTATCGGCCCAATGGGCTGATATGTTTAATTTAACTCACTTTTGTGTCTTCGTCTTGTTTGTTCGCTCGCTATCTTCCCTTCAACACAATGTTGTAAGAACTGGTAGACGCTAGTCGGTTGGTGAGGTACCGACTAGCAATTAATCAGGATTAGTAGGGATTAATTGGATAAGGATTTTATCTGTAATTTTCAGTTTTGTATATATAACACGTTTATATGTTGTTTTTTAAAGTAGGCATGTTTTAACCCCTTTCTCGACTCATATCTTATATAGGAATAATCGTCAAAATTTACAGGTTTTTGTTGGAATCTCGCCAAAATATATAGATTTTGGCCGGAATTGATATACGGTCATCGACTAGCGATTAATCGGTGATTACTCATTGAACCTCCGATTAGCGATTTATCGGAGGCTAGACGAGATTTTTTACAACCATGCTTCAAGGTAGAGGTGCACAAACCCGTTATTTTCCTTGACATGTTTGATTAAACTAACCACCGGTTACGTTCTCGTTTTTGTTTTAACCGATTATTACCGTAACCGGTTCAGTTAATAACCAGTTATTTTTAGTTAATTAGCCGGTTAATTTTTTTTAGGTTTTTCCGTGCTTAACGGGTTATCTCTTAAAAAAAACCTAACCGGTAACAAGTATGATTATTGTCCTTCCTTGATGCGTGTTTGGTAGCCTCTTAATAAGGCTCTGAACCATTTAGCTCTGAATGGTTCAGTATTCAGACTGTTTGTTTCAACCTAAAAATGACTCTAAATAGAATGGTTAAGAGCTGAATCATTCAGACTTGATGCATAGCTGAACCATTCAACAATTAATCATTCAGAGTCTTTTAACCATTCAGACCTCTTAATGATTCAACACAACCAAACAACCCCTAAGTTTTTATAAAATTCATTTTAGCTGATCCCTGTGAGTGAAATCTTATGTCATACGTGTTTGATTACATTTTAGTTTTATTAAAATTAATACATGTCTGAACATTTTCTTTGGATTATTATTTAAAACTGCTTTTGTGATTAGTGGCATTTATTTTCATCATTTAACTTAAAACTTATTCGACTCTTTTTAATTTATACAAACTGATCATCTTATCAATGGTATGGTATCTGCTGAACTCAATTTTTGTGTTAGCTGTTCTGTTCATATGCAACTATTTTAGGAAGGTTTAGATTAGGGTTGTGCAGTTCTCGGTTTTGCCTCAATAAATTAAGACCAAATAACAAAACCATAGTTTTTGAAGGCGCAGAGCGTACTCGAGGAACAAATGGCGAGTCTTCGGCCTCGGTGCAAGGCGCTTAAAAGGCGAGGCTTTATTAGGTGAGGCGTATAGTATTAAAATACAATTTTTAGGGGGTTCAGACATGTTATAGGTTTATTTAGGGATAGTTTACGTTGTTTTAGGTTGATTCCAGGCTTGATTAGGGTTGGCGTAATCGTTTCAGACCTGTTCAAACCTCTTCAGACGATTTTGGTGATTTGGCCAGAATTTTGTCGGAACATGGCTTGAAAAATGCGTCTGAGGCCTGAAAGTTGGCGTAGACGCGTGCTTGGGTGAGCCTTGACAACAGGGAAAAGAACTTTTTCACATATAATGTTCGATCATTGATTGTTCAACACTGCTCGAATCAAACTACAACATAAATGTAACTGCAGATGATCTGATTTTATCAAACTGCACTAACGATCAATGCATATGTTTGCTTCTACATGCTAATGAATTCGTTGAGGGTACGGAAAAAGAATCATGAAACAATATTTAGATTTAGGCCACAATTAGTAGCCAAAATGCCATACCAATTAGCAGCATACATATTAGAAAGAGTAATGTAATAAGGTTCAAAACTATATCGGTTACAACTCAAAAGATCAGAAAGAACACCAACAAGGCAACAAAGGCAATTGCTATTAGGTTTTATACTATTAATCGACATTTCTTCATAAAGTCTAGTTGAAAGAGCCCCAAACGCAATAACATTTGGTTGCAGTTTCATAGTTTTTCATTATTATTATTATGTGGGTTTGCAATCTTGTGATATATACATGGTAGTTATTATGCACATGAGTTGTTTGATAAAATGTTTGAGTGAAATACAGATTCCATTTGGGATTTATTCTAGAGCTTTGATTTGTTGTTTCATAAAAATATGTTACTTTCTCACATAACCGTTTGATAAAATCTTGGTTCGACGTTACTAATGCTAATGTGCATAACCATGCTCTTAGGATTTGTTGCGTACTGATAATGCTTTAATATATCAACGCATCATTCTCATAACCATTTTGCATACACAACGAGGGGTATTTATTTGATAGTTTCACCATAATGGGTATTTGATCGAGTTTATGGTTGTATGATATCATCGTTTTGTAGGAAAGAGTTGCAGAGAAGAATGAAAGCCTGCATCTAAGTTCAAGTCTCATCATACTATTTGTTACCAATCAGGTTAGACACCTTCATTTGATCTTTTGTTTTACCCTTTTAATTTAATTTAGATAAACGTCACTAGAAAAGACACGTTATAATCGCATGAGTCATAGTAGCTAAAACGACGTCCTACATAAAATCCCATTTAGCTCTTTTCATCATATCGCGGCATGATAAATTTGCAAGTAAAAAACACAATATTCTCAAAAAGGTTCCCTGATTTTTACTTTGCTTTGCGCCTTCAAACTGGTTAGGCAGCCCTCTGTCAAAAGTCTTGAAAAATGAAAAACTAGGTATAAGATACATTAATGCTATATATAATTATTCATATAGAAGGTTTATAGAAAATCAAGGATTAAAGCCAATGGTAAAACAAACACTTGTGAAGCAAATATCCATTCAAAATTTAAAAAACATACAACTATTAATATTATCATAGCTTAAGAAAAGATCTGAATCATGTAATTATACAACTTATATTTGTATTACTGACTCGATTTAATCAGCACATCGCATTGGTTCAACGAACGTTAGTGTAAGCTATTGAATCACCTCCAGAACCGGAGCTAATTTCTAGAGCATCTGGTTTTGCGTAGTACATTAGCTCCGGCATCTTCATCGGAAGATTTGGGAGTGCGCCCTCAAACTTCAGCACCTGAAGTACTTGCCGGATTGATGGCCTTAGACTCCGGTCAGGGTGTGCGCACCATAACCCCACCGTCATCAAACACTCAACTTGTTTCGGGTCGAAGGCCTCATTCAGCCTTTGGTCCACACCCAAAAGCAATTCACCTTTCCCCAACAAATCCCATACCCACTGCACCAACCCGAGATCAGAATCCGGGTCAACACTATCCATCACTTTTCGCCCAGAAGCAATCTCTATTGCCACCACTCCAAAGCTATACACATCTGACTCCTTGCTTGCCTTTCCTGTTATTACACACTCAGGTGCCAAGTAACCAAGGGTTCCGGCTAAACCAGTCGTCTGTGGACCTAACTCATGGTCCGCAAGTCGAGCCAAACCAAAGTCTCCAAGCTTCACGTTGAACCCTGAATCAAGCATAACGTTGCTTGTTTTGATATCACGGTGCACCACACATTGTTCCCATTCTTCGTGCAAATACAGCAACGCAGAAGCTAAACCTGTAGCAATCTTATACCTCACAGACCACTCAAGGGGAGCCTTTTTACCGAATAGGTGGAAATCAAGGCTGCCATTTGGCATAAACTCATAAACAAGCAAGAAATTAGTTTGATCATGGCACCAACCGATAAGACGCACCAAGTTTCGATGTCTTAAACTGCTAATAACCTTCACTTCCGTTATGTATTCTTTCTTCCCCTGTTTAGAACCCTGTGAAATTTTCTTTACAGCAACAACCATGTTTTCGCGTGTTAAGTAGCCCTTGTAGACGCACCCAAATCCACCCTTGCCTAGTTTTCTGTCATCCGAGAAATTATTGGTTGCTGAAACGAGCTCGTTGTAAGAAAACCTTTTCGGGCCTGCCCCTCGTTCGAGATCTTCATTCATAGATGTCAATGCGACTACTTCTACCGGTTCCTCTGCTGCTTTTCTTTGTTTTCTCCAAAATAAAATACATGCTGCCATGACTACTAGAACTAGGACTCCAAGAGGGACTCCTATCCCCACTGCCATTTTCCAATCCTTTGAATTGTTTTCGTCTTGATCTACCAAATTCAAACTTGAATTAAACTCCCAGGATTTGAGGAAAGTTCGTTCTACATTAACACCGGTGGCAGTTGAAAACCCGACCATTACCCGCTCAGGAAGAACTTCCCTAAGGTCAACTTGGTACGAAAGACTAGTATTCTCATTCGCTCGAGGACCATTTCCATCACCGTAGCTCCATCGCATGTTTAGAAGCTGAGTGGTGGCGTTGTAAGTCACCCAGACATCCGCAGTGTCTCCACTGTGTAAACTAGCATTCCATGCAGTGAAAGAAGCGGAACTAATAGAGTTTTTGTTGATACCCACATGTTCAAATGGTGGATCCCAATCAGAGTTCACAAAAGAATCAAACTCGATGACAATCATTTGGTTTCGGGGTGAATCGATGTAAGTTGTGTTAAACAGGCCTAAAAAGCCACCAGCTGAGTTAGGCGGGATTTCGAAAGTCACTGGGGCAAGAAAGAATGTGAGTCCATGGCCGTATGTGGACTGGTTTTGAGTGTCTATCATGAAGGTGAAATGAGTGTTGAAATCAGTGAGCTTACCAGACTTACTGTCCCATATCGGGACTGTATCGTGGTATACGGCTTGGCCTACACGAGTAACATAATGTTGTTTGGTGAACTCTATCATTCCTACAGAAGGTGTAGCGTCTCCGGAATACAGTATATTTGTTGCATCTGCATCGAAACGATCGATCTTGAAATCCACTGATTCTGAAAAATGCAACAAGGAGAAAGAACAGAACAAGAAAATCATAGCCATAATACACTGTTTTTGTGTTAATATGGAATAATACATGGCATCAATGGAAATTAACATATTAAAGTTAACTCATAGTCTTACAAGTTTACCAGATTATGTAAGGATTGAAAAATGAATGGAGTAGACTAATGATTATTAAAGTCAAGATTACAAAATAATCAACGCATATAGTCAAAGAAAATAATTGATGTTGTCCGTATCCTTTTTTATTTTCAACGCTGTTTTTTGGAACATATTTTCCACCTTCAATAATATAATCAAAACCCGAAATATACGGCACTTTGAAATTATTTGTAAATTAAAAAAAATACCTAAAATGTTTCTGTCAGTTGGCTCACTAATTTAGTTGTTTTTTTTTTTTTTTTTTTTGGTATTAATAAGCCTGTGTTTTTCTATGATTTGGTTCTATTCTATCTGAAACCTGACCTAACCAAACGTAGCCTGAATACCCGATCATGCGAGTCATGTATATGATCTTCGAGCTTAGACTACTATATATAAATGACAAACAAAAGGCAGATATGGCAATTGAAACCGGTCAACATCTTAACATGTACGTATATAGGTACAACGATCATGGCTTTGATAAAATGAAGTTAATAAACTAGGAACAAATCAATTATCGACCCACTTGACCTGTAAATTGACTTGCAACATGCCACCCTTTGGCATTTTTTTGGCCAGCAAAGAGGAACAAAATATAAACGAACCGGTTAGGAAAAAAACTAACCGGACAAAGAAGTTTATAGATACATAAGCGGGTTTTTCAACCATCCGTCGACCCATTTCAAAGGACAACTACGTGCCTACTAGAAAACCGCAAAAAAAAAAAAAAAAAAAAAAAAAAAAAAAAAAAAAAAAAATTAACAACAAATTCGAATATCAATTGCTCCGGTTAGCTTTGATCCTTAAACACGAATCCATTTATGAATCTCCATACTACCCATCACTCCATCAGTAGCATGATGGGCCTGTCTAGCTCCATCTCACCCTTTATTTGTAATTTTTTTTCTCTTAATCAAGCCCAAGTGTCCATAGACAAATTATATAGTATTTGTTTAGAAATATTTTGTATTAATATTTGATTCGTCTCACCCGGAAAAATCCCGAGATATAACCCAGTACAACTTATACTTGTCTTTCTATCTCGCTTTAGTTGATATATTGCATTGGTTCAACGGACTAGATCAATGTCGGTGTAGGTTATCGAACCACCTCCAGAACCTTGTGGAACATCCGGGTTTGCGCAATACATTGGTATCGGCATCTTCATTCGAAGATTTGGGAGTGCACCCTCAAACTTGAGCACCTGAAGTGCTTGCCGAATTGATGGCCTTAGACTCCGGTTAGGGTGTGCACACCATAACCCAACCATCATCAAACACTCAACTTGTTTAGAATCAAAGGCCCCATTCAACCTTTGGTCCACACCAAAAAGCAACTCACCTTTTCCCAGCAAACCCCAAACCCAATTCACCAACCCGAGATAAGAATCCGGGTCAACGTTATCGATCGCCTTTCGCCCAGAAGCAATCTCTATTGCCACCACTCCGAAGCTATACACATCTGACTCCTTGCTCGCCTTTCCTGTTGTTACACACTCAGGTGCCAGGTAACCAAGGGTTCCGGCTAAACCAGTTGTTTGTGGGCCTAACTCATGGTCCATAAGTCGAGCCAAACCAAAGTCTCCAAGCTTCACGTTGAACCCTGGATCAAGCATAACGTTGCTTGTTTTGATATCACGGTGCACCACACATTGTTCCCATTCTTCGTGCAAATACAGCAACGCCGAAGCTAAACCTGTAGCAATCTTATACCTCATAGACCACTCAAGGGGAGACTTTTTACCGAATAGGTGAGAATCAAGGCTGCCATTGGGCATAAACTCATAAACTAGCAAGAATTTAGTTTGATCATGGCACCAACCGATCAGACGCACCAAGTTTCGATGTCTCAAACTGCTAATCACCTTCACTTCAGTTATGTATTCTTTCTTCCCCTGTTTAGAACCCTGTGAAATTTTCTTTACAGCAACAACCATGTTTTCGCGTGTTAAGTAGCCCTTGTAGACGCACCCAAATCCACCCTTTCCTAGTTTTCTGTCATCCGAAAAATTATTGGTTGCTGAAATGAGCTCTTTGTAAGAAAACCTTTTCGGGCCTGCCCCTCGTTCAAGATCTTCATTCATAGATGTCAAGGCGACTTCTTCTACCGGTTCCTCTACTAGTTTTCTTTGTTTTCTCCTAAATAAAACACATGCTGCTATGGCTACTGGAACTAGAACTACAAGAGGGACTCCTATCTCCACTGCCAGTTTCCAATCTCTTGAGTTATCTTCACCTTGATCTACCAAATTCAAACTTGAATTAAACTCCCAGGATTTGAGGAAAGTTCGTTCTACATTAACACCGGTGGCAGCTGAAAACCCGACCATTACCCGCTCAGGAAGAACTTCCCTAAGGTCAACTTGGTATGAAAGACTAGTATTCTCATTCGCATGAGAATCTTTTCCTTCACCGTAGCTCCATCGCATGTTTAGAAGCTGAGTGGTGGCGTTGTAAGTCACCCATACATCCGCAGTGTCTCCACTGTGTAAACTAGCATTCCATGCAGCGTAAGTAGCGGAACTAATAGAGTTTTTGTTGATACCCACATGTTCAAATGGTGGATCCCAATCAGAGTTCACATAAGAATCAAACTCGATGACAATCATTTGGTTTCGGGGTGAATCGATGTAAGTTGTGTTAAACAGGCCTAAAAAGCTACCAGCTGAGTTAGGCGGGATTTTGAAAGTCACTGGGGCAAGAAAGAATGTGAGCCCATGACCGTATACGGTCTGGCCTTGAGTATCTATCATGAAGGTGAAATGAGTGTTGAAATCAGTGAGCTTACCAGACTTACTGTCCCATATCGGGACTGTATCGTGGTATACGGCTTGGCCTACACGAATAATATAATGTTCTTTGGTGAACTCTATCATTCCTTCAGAAGGTGTAGCGTCTCCGGAATACAGTATGTTTGTTGCATCCGCATCGAAACGATTGATCTTGAAATCTACTGATTCAGAGAAATGCAACAAGGAGAAAGAACAGAACAAGAAAATCATAGCCATAATACACTGTTTTTGTGTTAATATGGAATAATACATGGCATCAATGGAAATTAACATATTAAAGTTAACTCATAGTCTTACAAGTTTACCAGATTATGTAAGGATTGAAAAATGAATGGAGTA
Organism: Ambrosia x helenae; assembly: GCA_030844895.1. NCBI lineage: Eukaryota > Viridiplantae > Streptophyta > Magnoliopsida > Asterales > Asteraceae > Ambrosia > Ambrosia x helenae. Next base: position 106,839 of record JAUTDX010000487.1, on the reverse strand, counting down.
GACTAATGATTATTAAAGTCAACATTACAAAATAATCAACGCATATAGTCAAAGAAAATAATTGATGTTGTCCGTATCATTTTTTATTTTCAACGCTGTTTTTTTGGAACATATTTTCCACCTTCAATAATATAATCAAAGCCCGAAATATACGGCACTTTGAAATTATTTGTAAATTAAAAAAATACCTAAAATGTTTCTGTCAGTTGGCTCACTACTAATTTATTTGTTTTTTTTTTTTTTTGGGTATTAATAAACCTGTGTTTTTATGATGTCTGCAAGGTCTGCTTCTTGAGTTCTTGATGATTGTATGGTTCTATTCTATCTGAAACCTGACCTAACCAAACGTAGCCTGAATACCCGATCATGCGAGTCATGTATATGATCTTCGAGCTTAGACTACTATATATAAATGACAAACAAAAGGCAGATCTGGCAATTGAAACCGGTCAACATCTTCTTCTTCAAGATTATTATTAGATTTTTATATTTTAACATGTACGTATATAGGTACAATGATCGTGGACTTCGATAAAATGAAGTTAATAAACTAGGAAAAATCAATAATCGACCCACTTGACCCGTAAATTGACTTGCAACATGCCAGCCTTTGGCATTTTTTTTGGTCAGCAAAGAGGAATAAAATAAAAACGAACCGGTTAGTAAAAAACTAACCGGACAAAGAAGTTCATAGATACATAAGCGGGGTTTTCAACCACTCGTCGACCCATTTCAAAGGACAACTACGTGCCTACTAGAAAACCGCAAAAAAGAAAAAAATTAACAACAAATTCGAATATCAATCGCTCTGGTTAGCTTTATCCTTAAACACGAATCCATTTATGAATCTCCATACTACCCATCACTCCATCAGTAGCATGATGGGCCTGTCTAGCTCCATCTCACCCTTTATTTGTAATTTTTTTTCTCTTAATCAAGCCCAAGTGTCCATAGACAAATTATATAATGAACGGCCCAAGTGCCCAAGCCATGTCTCTTTGAATGATCCAAATGCTCACATGCCTAATTTTTGAAAGCCCCCATCCTAGCATCACCCATCAGCAGGGGTGTAGCTCTTAAGCCCCCCCCCCCCCCCCCCCCCCCCCCTCCCCTCCGAATTTTCGCTCAGAACTTCCGATTATATAGTATTCGTATACAAAATTTTTTGGTATATAAGGTTTCGACCCCCCGAAACTTGTGACTTCCGACCCCCCGAAGTTTCGGGTCAAGCTTCGCCGGCAGAACGACAGAACACGAAGTTTTGAGATTGAAAGCTACACGTCAACTTCCTTTACACAAGACGATTGAATACTCGAAGTTGCTGAACTAAGGTGTGTGTTCGTATTTGCGATTGAAAGCCGCTTAGTCCCCGTCCTTTACATCAAACCATAAGCTTTAGAAGTAGTATCTTCAAGAGATAAAGTAATTCCTTGAATGAAGGATATATATTCTTTTTATGAAAAAGTAGTTGAAGTTGGGTAAAGAGTGAAATAGAAATGAAAGCCTAGAAGATACAAACAAATAGTGTATACTAAAAGTGACGCAGTCACAAATGGTAAATAAACAAATGCGGAATTAAGCTTCGTTCGACCAAAATTTTCCCGACCCAAATGAACCTGTGAGGATGCAAACAAATATGGTATACCAAAATCGATAAAAAGATACACAATTTTAGCAACCGATAAAAGCGATAAAATAGGGTATACTAAAAGTTATCGGCAAGCCATGGTGAATGTAGAGCAACCGATTATAGTAGCATTGACATCACTTCGTGTGAAAACATTTCTCAGCAAGGCATCCCGTAAACTTATACCCATGTCATATTGCTCGACTTAAATACCTAATATCTACGACAAGTACAACAGGCATGGGCTGGTATGGAGATATATGTTTTTTTGAGGTTTACTTTTGAGGGTTATATTGTTTATAGATCAACTGCAATTGAAGTCAACTATGGTTACATATACATACTTCAACCCGCAGACAAATGCAACCATTGCATTACGAAATAGGTACAAAATCTCATAACCTTTGCCTATTTCCATCTGTATTGTCTGATCCATTTAAACAACATTCCTGCTTGTTTATATTATTTTGTTGGGCTCCTAAGTTGTAACATCCGGCCCCTCTCATCACCAATATTGTCCGATTTGCTTCGATGGATTGCCTATCCAGAGCTCATGGATGTTACAGATGGTATCAAAGCCACTCCTGTGCCGTTCGGGATGGTGGGTGCACACCTCATCAGGGACGATGAGACTCTAATAGGGGGTGAATGTAACACCCTAGGCATATCCCACATCTCCTGTGGACATGAGAGATCTTGGTTCATAAGTAATGTCTTGCCTCATAAATCATCAACGCGTTTTGGGCTTAGTTGGCTGTGGAGCACATGAAAACTCCATAGTTAAGCGTGCTTAGGTGGGAGTAGTACTAGGATGGGTGACCTCCTGGGAAGTTTTCACTCGGACAACCAAAAACAAATCCGTGAGCTTCTAGTGGGCAAAGCGAACAATATTGAATGATATTAAAGGCGGGGTGTTACATAAGTCCTACATTAGCTGCTTCCTTTTCTTTATTTATCTGAGCTCCACATTTTTCTTGGCTCAATATTACTTTTTTTTTTATTCGCAGGCCTAGTCCTCTTCTTGGTTTCTTTTTTTTTTCTTTCTAAATCTTTTAAACAATAAAATTTCTTTTATAATTATCCTTCTTGATCCCGTGACTTGAACATTTCTCTTATTTTCGGCTCCTTTCCTAAGAACACATACGAAATAATAAATAAATAAATAAAACAACACAAAACAAATAAAAACCTATTAAATAAATATATACAAAATACATAGAAAAAGAGATATGTTTTGCAAACACATTAGTTATCCTTCTAATCTAGTTTAGATAAATGTCACCAGAAATGAGACATTATAATCGCATGGATAATAATTGCTAAAACATGGATTATAAATGGCAAGCAAAAAAATTCTGGAAAAGACCCCCGATTTTTAAACCCTCAAAATGGTTAAGCCTCCCTTTATCAAAACTAGGTAAAAGATACATTAGTGATATATTTGATTATTCATATAGAAAGTTCATGGAAAATCAAGATTGAAGCCAAAGATTAAAAAACACGTGCGAAGCAAAGATCCTTACAATATGAAAAACATACAATTATTAATATTATCATAAGTGAAGAATAGACCGGAATAAGGTAATAATACAACTTATATTTGTAATTGATCGCATTGGGTCAACGAGCCAGATCAGCGTTAGTATAAGTTATCGAATCACCTCCAGAGCAAGAGCTCAATTCTAAAGCATCTGGTTTTGCGCAGTACATTGGCACCGGCATTTTCATCGGAAGATTTGGGAGTGCGCCCTCAAACTTCAGCACCTGGAGCGCTTGCCGGATTGACGGCCTTAGATTTCGGTCAGGGTGTGTGCACCATAACCCCACCATCATCAGACACTCAACTTGTTTCGCGTCGAATGCCTTATTCAGCCTTTGGTCCACACCTAAAAGCAACTCACCTTTCTCTAGTAAACCCCATACCCACTCAACCAACCTGAGATCAGTATTATGGTTAACACTATCCATCACCTTTCGCCCAGAAGCAATCTCTAATGCCACCACCCCGAAGCTATACACATCTGACTCCTTGCTAGCCTTTCCTGTTGTTACATACTCCGGTGCTAGGTAACCAAGGGTTCCCGCTAAACCAGTTGTCTGTGGACCTAACTCATGGTCCATAAATCGAGCCAACCCAAAATCTCCAAGCTTCACGTTGAACCCTGAATCAAGCATAATATTACTCGTTTTGATATCACGGTGCACCACACATTGTTCCCATTCTTCGTGCAAATACAGCAACGCCGAAGCTAAACCTGTAGCAATCTTATACCTCACAGACCACTCAAGGGGCGACTTTTTACCAAACAGGTGGAAATCAAGGCTGCCATTTGGCATAAACTCGTAAACAAGTAAGAACTGAGTTTGATCATGGCACCAACCAATGAGACGCACCAAATTCCTATGCCTTAAACTGCTAATAACCTTAACTTCCGTTATGTATTCTTTCTTCCCTTGTTTAGAACCCTGTGAAATTTTCTTCACAGCAACCGCCATGTTTTCGTGTGTTAAGTAGCCCTTGTAGACACACCCAAATCCACCCTTGCCTAGTTTTCTGTCATTCGAGAAGTCATTGGTTGCTAAAACGAGATCACTGTAAGAAAACCTTTTCGGGCCTGCCCCTCGTTCCAGATCTTCATTCATAGATGTTAAGGTAACTGCTAATTCTGCTGGTTTTCGTCGCTTTCTACAAAATAAACCACATGTTGCTAAGGCTACCAGAACTAGAACTCCAAGAGGTAGTGCTATACCCACTGCTAGCTTCCAATCTTTTGAATTATCTTTACCTTTATCTGCCATATACAAACTTGAATTGAACTCCCAGGATTTGAGGAAATGTCGTTCTATATTAGCACCGGTGGCAGCTGAAAACCCGACCATTACTCGCTCAGGAAGAACTTCCCTAAGGTCAACTTGGTATGAAAGACTAGTATTCTCATTCGCATGAGAATCCTTTCCTTCGCCGTAGCTCCATCGCATGTTTAGAAGCTGAGTAGTGGCGTTGTAAGTAACCCATACATCTGCAGTCTCACCACTATGCAAACTAGCATTCCATGCAGTGTAAACAGCGGAACTAATGGAGTTTTTATTGATACCCACATGTTCAAATGGGGGATCCCATTCAGGGTTCACAAACGAGTCAAACTCAATGACAAACATTTGATTTTGGGGCGAATCGGTGTAAGTGGTGTTAAACAAGCCTAAAAAGCCACCAGCCGAGTTTGGTGGGATTACGAAGGTTACTGGGGCAAAAAAGAATGTAAGGCCGTGACCGTATATGGCCCGGCCTTGAGTATCTATCATGAAAGTGAAGTGAGTGTTGAAATCGGTGAGCTTACCCGATTTACGGTCCCAAATTGGGACCGTATCGTGGTATACAGCTTGACCTACACGAGTAAGATAATCGGCTTTGTTGAACTCTATCATTCCAACAGAAGGTACAGCATCTCCTGAATACAGTACATTTGTTGCATCAAAACGATTGATTTTGAAATCTACTGATTCAGAAAAATGATGCAACAACAAGAAAGAAAATAGGAACAAAATCATACCCATAATAATAATACACTGATTTTGTGTTAATGTGGAAATAAATGTACAAGATTACTCGATTATATAGGATTGAAAGAATAGTGGAGTGGAGTAGCAGAATATTAAGTCGACATGCAAAACAATGAATGAGCGCTTAAAGTCAAGAAAGAAATAATTGATATTGTCCGTTTCTTTGTTTTGTTTTTGTTTTTTTTTTTTCAACTTTGTTTTTTGGAACACATAATACAAATGATGAAAACCAAAAATATCCGGCATGTCCGACAACTAATTCAGTAGTTTTTTGCATTCTTTTAAAAGAATGGCAGTGGAAAATAATATTACAAATTCGATGATTTGAAAAATATTTACCAAACCAAGTTTCGATATTACATATCTCTGGCAGTTCTTGTTGCGGTGTAATGTTCAATTTTGACGTTCTTTCATCTTCCGTATTATTTCGGCCATTGGATTCATGTTCTTTCTTCAGTTTGTTTTATGACAATTGTTGCACTTGATTGTTGTACGATTTATAATCCAGCGATTCAAGTTTTTTTTTTTTTCAACGGTGAATTTCTTTCGTCTTTTTCAGTGGCGAAGCTTGACCCGAAGGTTCGGGGGGTCGGAAGTCACTGGTTTCGGGGGGTCGAAAACCAGTTTCGGGGGGTCGAAACCCTATATTTTCAAAATTTTCTATACGAATACTATATAATCGGAACTTCTGCGCGAAAATCCGGGGGGTCGGCCGCCCCTCCCCGCCCCTACAAACCTTCGCCAGTGGTCTTTTTTATGGGATAAGTAGGTTACACCTGTCTTTTGATAGGCTCGTCACCCCACATTTGACCATACTGATACTATGTTGTCTTAACTGGGTTCACGCTGACATCGGTGTGGAGCTTGGCATTCTACGAGAACCTTACCACGTCTATTCTACCGTACTAGATGGTATGACAGTTGTTGTGCTTCCACAAGAACTATGTTCTCCGAGGTAACATTGGAGGATAAAACTCATGTTGGCTCGAATTCAAACTTGCTACCACAAGGATCTAGTGTTTATCTTCAAGTTTTTTTTTTTTTTTTTTTCATTTTATTTTCATTCAATCCAGGACAACGAAATTTACATCAAGATAACGGGTAGGCGGGCAACAAGCTGCGCCGCCACCCCTTTCATTTTATCTTCAAGTTGATGTTGGATTTTTCTTGTTTCTTTTTTATCTTTTGGCAATTTTTTTAGTTGTTTTGAATTTGCTTTTTTTTTCTTTCCATTTTCCAAGTTCGATAGAGATAATCTTAACCCAAAGTATACGGCATTCCAAGTGGGTACGTTGGCCCCTCTTATGGGTAGAGGTGCACAAAATAACCAATTGAGAGTAGCTAATTATTGTTTTTCTTAATCGTAGGTTCCTAACCTGGTAAAGTTTTTTTTTTTTTTTTTTTTTTTTTTTTTTTTTTTTTTTTTTTTTTTTTATAGAAGAAACCAATGTTTAGCCGATTAACCGAAAAACTACAAAAATAGTAAAAACAATTTAAATAACCAAACCGGTTAAAGTGACTAACCAAAAAAATGAGAAAGGAAAACTTTGGTAATCAATCGTACCGGTTAAAAAATGAGAAAAAAAAACTTAGCGGCACGGAAGAAACCATTTTATGCACCTCCACACATGGTTTTAGGGTACGTGAGAGGAGTGTTGTCGTGATTAAGATGTTTTAGATATTTAAGAATATAAATGACATGACAATGTAGGACTTGGAACTCAGTGTGCAGGAGTACAACAAGTTGGAAACCTTCGATGTAAATGTGTATCTAAGGATCATCTAAGGTTTTTGGTCCAAGTTGGTTGCCGGAGATCTTATTCTCGTGGGTTAAGCATGCCACCCACCTTAGCTTAAGGGACCTTAGGATGATCCTAGGGGTGGATCTATGCTTGCAGATCGGGTTCCCTGGTTCGTAATCCACTCGGTTTGAAATTTTTAGTGAGAATATATCTATCTATTATAATAAACAAAGCCTAAAATCCCACAAGGCACTTAAAGAGAGCAATATCTTTACTTGGAGGTCTGAAATGGACCGCATCCCTACAACGATTGCTTTGTCCAGACGAAACGTGCAACTAGGCGACCAGGTATGTGTCTTGTGTGATTTTGACTTGGAATCTCCTGTCCATCTCTTCTCGGGGTGTGGGTTTCGATAGGGAAATGGTGTGGTTTATCTTCGGTTGTTGCTTTTGACAATCAGGATTTGCTGGAAATGTCGAGACAGGCCGTTGGAGGAAAAATTGGGAGGAAGCTGGTTTGAGGAATCATTATTGTTACTTTTTGGGCTATTTGGCGGGCCAAAAACGAGAAGATTTTTCATAGGAAGGATCCGAAGGTGAAAGACGTGGTCTCGAGTGTGAAATCTTTGTCATTTCTTTTGTTTAAATATAGGAGTAGGTAGGGATGAGCAAATGGTACCCGGTACCGAATCAATTTCGGTACCACTACCGGTACCCACATTTTTTGTTTTTCGGTACCGGTATTACTGGTACCGGTTCGGTACGGTACCGGTATTTTACCGATTTTTACGTTCAAATACCGGTACCGAACCGGTACCGTACTCCGAGTAGGTTCAAGGATATTGAGTGGAAGGATTGGGTTGTTTCCTCTATGTATATGTTGCAAGTGTTTGGTTTTTGTGTGAAGGTCCTCGGTTTGAAGATGCTTCCGGATTTAACGAAAGTTAAAGTTCAAAAAAAAAAAAAAAAAAAAAAAAAATACATGTTGAAACATACAAGGGAAATGCACATGTGAAGAGTTCTTGGAGAAGAACGGACACATATGTTGGGTACTAGAGAGGGGAGTACTGTCTTCTCGATTTCACTACCTTTCCTTTATTATTTGTTTCACAAATTCTAACACTACAATTTTAACTAGTGTAACCTTGGGTGTGTGGCCTTCTTCGACAACATAAATTATGCCAAAAGTTAATGTGTTGTGAATGAACATGAAAATATACACTTCATTTTTATACACGTGGATTACATGTTATGTTATTGTCCTCACACATTTTATCAATATTGCATCCTTGCCGCAACCGCCGCAACGCGTGACGGGGAATAACACCTAGTTACTATAATATAAGAAGTTAATATAATTCTAATACTAGCAATATTATGTATGCATGTAAAACGTTTCTTAAGCGTATTTTTTCGATTGTTATACCAAATGTTGCACCATATGTTCATATCAAACCGAACCGATACCGATGAAAATCTCGCTTTGTAGCACGGGTAACATTACTAGTTATAGTATATTATGTGATAGCAATTTAACTTAACAATATGTGAATTTACTTTGGGCAATAAATATAATAAAATAAATAGTGTTAAAATAAGCCACCAAGGCCGATGATCCTGCACGAGGCCGATAGAACATCGTCAGGCCAGCGTTGACGGATTGTCATTTTAAAACGGACCGACGGAGTGACAATGGATCACTCATAACAAAAGTCACCTTCAAAAAAAAAAAATAGTCCTATTTAACATCATTTCCTTTAGGTTCACCTCCTCCACCATCCTAAGAAAATACAATATTTCATATTTTAAACCTTTGGAAAAGTAAAATTTTGAGTCAAAATCTTTTTTATTTTTACAGATTATAAATTAAAGATGATTTTAAAATCACTATAGCTTTAATTTCACTATAATTACTTGATACATTGATACACTTTCAAAGTCATATATTGTGGATATTTTGGGTTGCATTATCAACTTTTCTTTGAGTCACACCAATCATTTTAAGATATTTAGTGCGGTTTGAATGCATGTGAATATAAATTCGGACTTGCAGGATGACATGGTCAACTTAATTAAATTAAACTTCGGGTGAGATTTTGTCAAACTCGCTCGCCGCTCGTTCAGAATTTGCTTGAAAATTGCTCGTTCGATTTTTCGCTCGGTTCGGTTTGTAAACAAGCCAAGCACGAGCAAAGGTCCGCTCGGCCCGATATAATTTTTATTAATTTATTATATATATATAATTATATATATACACATTAATTACATTTATATTTATAGTTTTATACATGCCACTCTATTGGGTTTGGCTCAATATATGCATATATATATAATTATATTTATAGTTATTGGCCCATTTAACCCAATGGTAATTTAACACTAAGTTTAATTGTAAAACCCTAAGTCGTGAAAAAATATGTTTGACTTCATATTCCCATTAGTTGTCCACCATCAATCATCTCCAACTATCAACCTACGCCACAACGCGACAATTGTTATCTGTAGTATGCTCATCACCTTACTGGCTTCAACTAGAGCCTCATTCTCAAACGGTCGAACCTTAGTCATCACTAGGCAGCGAAAATATTAAAGGAAACATCCCAAATTTATGGTTGTCCGAAAACATTCGCCGCTTGTCGCTCGCTCGAACAATGCTCGCTCGGTTTTCGGATCGATTGTAAACGAGCCGACCGGCTTGGTTCGGTTTGTAAATGATCCAAGCACGAGCAAAGGTCCGCTCGTGAACAGTCCTAGTCAAACATATAGAACCAAAACATCTTTTTTTTGGACCGGCTAAACTCCCACAATTCGAACAAACTAACTGGCTTAGTTTGGGAGTTCCAGTGAAAAATACCTTAAAAGTTGGGAGTGCTGATAAAAATTTTCGTAGTTAGGAGTATTGTCGGTCAAACTCTGAAAGTTGAGGGTATTTAAATCCAATATTCCATTTTTTTAAGGTTTTCATTACCTTGCGGCTTGCTTATTTTTATCCATATTTTCATATCAATTTTATTCAAAATCAATCCGCCGCAGGAGCGCGGCTAATTACCAGCTAGTATGAATACAAGGGCAAGAGTTCAATCTATCGAGTCACAAAAATATAATGGCATGATACATCATAACACAACAACAAAAAACATAACTTCATAAGACTTTAAGTGTAGAAAACAAAAAGAAATGTGTGTTTTGAACATATCCAATATGATTATGTCATATGTCATTGATACGACCTAAAAAGAGGAAATCACGAAATTTGACCTTGACTTTTGGGGTTTTATCAAAATAGTCAGCTCCTATTTCTTTGGAGAGATGCCTCACGCTATACAAGGCATCTCAGGTGTCTCCACTCTCTCGTGAGACTTTATCGGTGGACCAACCGGTATTCGACACGTGTGACACCCGCCAGATTTCCAGGTCAAGATCCGAACACACTCTCACCACTTTTCCAATTCTAGTTATGCATTAGACATTTTATTACAATACATGTGTCACCCCGAGTCTAACAAGGCCTAGGATAGTTCAGGAATCCATTACAAAGTCCCATTTACTCATGCAAACCTAAACATTCACAAGACATTTTATGAACGATCAACACATAAAATCATATAATTTCACAAATCATTGATTGTACCTTCAAGACATATGTATAATGAGTTAACAAATCCACTCAACATATGTTCAAAGACGAATTAACACATGACATTGTTATGGCATCAACAAATTAACACAAACATATTGTCATCAATCGATGGATTTTAACGGATTCATCACTAAATTACACAACTTTTGGCCATGTATACACATATTCATGTGTGTGAGGTTTAATCACAATCAACATAACCTAACCCTACACCAAACAATATATGGATATACATGTACACACATAAACAAGTTCCGAGAACACAAGTGTATGGATATCTATACATATATGCGATCCATATAGACAAATATGAGCATTATAGTTAAACAAATACATTCCCACACACACACATGTCCACGGCCACACACACATGATCAAACAAAATCCAAGGTCCCAAGAAAAGCTCATTACTTAAAATGGAAGTAAACCACACTATAACCTCAACCCATGCAAGTCAACTAACCCAAAACCATCATGTTCCTTTCCCTAGATTTCGGCCCTTTTATTCCCAAGACAAGAAGATGTGTGTTGATTTTTGGACACTACCTATCTTATACAAGACACACACACATATATCACACACACACACACACAAACACATGCTTGGAATGTTGATAAACAATCACCTACATACATACACACACAATCGCACACACCCTAACAAGGAGTCTAGCTTTTCCCACAACCATTTCCCATGCCATTTGACCTTCTTAGATTGTCCATGCTCATTCCCAAAGTCGGCCTAGAGCCGCCCTACATACACAATCCAAGACGTTCAAGTCAACACTTATACTAATGTGGAAGAACACTTTTATGATACACTAGAAATTCACATGTTGACTTACCTTAATTGCTAGTCAATCCAACACTCTCCTCACCCTCTCTTTTCGTGTATATGTAACCAGTCAAGAAGGAGAAACACATCCACAAAACTCACTAACACATCACTACTCTCCTTTCCCTTGGTGTACCCCTCGGCCGAACCCAAACCACCCAAACCCTAACCCTTTGTCGACCAAACACCCTCCCCACAACCCACTCAAACCATTTCCAAGAGATTTGAGGTCGAAAAGTGGAAAGAAACCGGCTAGGAATCACTTTCATCTACATTCCAAGGCACATTGTTGTGGTATGATAACTAACTATCCTATGTATTCTTTTCATTCATGTTTCGGCCCATAACAAACTCACCCGACCATTACCACAACTTGCACACACATACATAGCCATAACAAATTGTTATTAATCGATTATGATGCTCACAAGTTGAAATAATTACAAAAAGAACACACTTATATGTATACCTACATATGGTATATATATACACGTATAAAGTATAAACACACATACTCACACACACACATACGAATGTATCCGTGTGTGTATGGGGTTGTTTAAAGGCCATAAAAATCATTTTTGGAACTTAAAGTATAACATATATAGAATGGCGATTTTGGAAACATACGTTAAAAACCAAGAAACATATGTTAAAAGGGCCTTAACTCAAAACTTTTTGGAAAACGTATGTTAACAACCTAGATATATGTGTGAACTAGGGCAAAACACGAGTAAACGACATTTTCACACAAGAAATACCTAAAACATGTGTTAATACGCCATATTTGGTGTAAACAAGTGACAGACATACCACATGGTAACATAAACCAAGCCACCGGTTTTGCCACAATGACTAATCATAGTCACAAATAATGACAAAAACAAACTTTTCCAACACATACAGTGTGTGACATATATAGACAAGTGTACAAAAACACATAGTCCATAAGTGTACAAGCCGGGTGAACAATTGCATGGTAAATAGTACAACACATAGACTTAAGTTGTCTTTATTTGAATCTAGGGCACTTTTGTTCAGACATTCGACACAAGACGCAGTCAGTATTTAGCATTCAGACATCAGGTGAGTTCTCACGGCCTCTTTTTTACTGTTTTCATGCTTTTTTTAGGGGGGGGGAGTGTTAGTCCAGAATCCTCTTTACCGGGTATCAAACGCGCACACAATCAAAGGCGGAAACAAAGATTGTATAGAAAGAACAAAGAAGAAACATAAAACAAAATGATTCTATTATCAAAGTGCACACGGTTTCTATGAACCGTCTGGTACACGAGCAAAACAAACGAAAATACTAGCAACCCCAAAACAACCAATGAAACCCCTATTTATAGTCACTATAGGCGGTTATCATACATGGGCCAACAAGGCCGAACCCAATACCGTATAAACCAATAACAAAGTGACTCAAGACGACGCAAACCTCTAAAATCTAGCCCAACAATATCCCCCTAGGTTTGTGTTGACTTGAAGTGTCTCTACTGCTTCTTGCTGCGCTTCTTAGAACTCTTCTTCTTTTTCTCCAACGCCCTCTTCCACTTTTCAGACGACTTGCCAACATATGGACCAAACAATTCAGTTTCCACTCTTCCTCTTCTATCAGATGCTAACCCTAGTCTATCTATCTGAGCTACTGCACTAGTGAATGATTTCGCACATACTTCATACGTGGGATCACACTGAATTTGATGTCTAGCCAAGACTTGAATGTCTTCAGTATGCAAACTCATCAGATCTTTGGCGTCAAACACTCTAAACTCATCGCTATCACAGACAATCACAGCAGATCCGGAAGTAGGATCATAGACCCAGAACTTCATATCCTTCAAGCATCCCCTGTCCATTGGCTTGGTCAAAGGAATGGTCTTCATCTTTTCAGTAGGTGGCCACTAAACTGTCTTGTATGGCCTTCCATCACCACCAAACAAACCCTTATACTTCACCAACATTGAGCTTGCAGTCTTCATATCCCTGAAATTCACCTTTGCTTGCTCCTGAATCTTCTTATGAAACGTGACTCCAATCTTATTTCTTGGATTTCTTGTCTGATTTATGAAAGGAGCTCTTGCAAGTTCTGTCAAATCGATCTTGGTCCAGGATTTGAAGGCAGAAGTAGAAGCATAGTACTCAACCGCTTCATTTCCTCTATGAACAACAAACACTCCCTTGTCATCATTATATCTCCAACACTCTATTCCTGTTCGATTGCCATAAGTATCATACCGATCACTGGTAATTGTCACGTATCTTTTCAGGATGCTCCTCCATGGGATCAATAGATGGCTCAGCTAAATTCTTGAGAACATAAGTGCTTCCAGGACGACGATCTCTCACTCTGGGGACTTGATCTTCGAAATATTTCTTCATGTGTTCTTCATGTTCCTTTTCTGATTTTTCACGCTCAGCAGGAGTCATTACTTTATCAACAAACGATGATGTTTCTGAAAATTCCTTTCCAAACTTGTTCTCTAGTTTCCGAGTCAAGTTAAGTAGTCTAGCTGAAACATCGCCCAATCCAGTCTCCAACTCAGTAATCTTTTGATCCTTTTCAGTGATCGTCTCCATTAAACTCTGTACCTGAGCAGTTAGCCATACATTCTCAGTTTCCAGCTTCAGCACTTTAGCTTGCAATTTGTGAACATCCACTTCAGCAAAAACATCTTCATCACTGTCAATTTCTTCTTGATTCGCCTCTCTCTCTTCCGTCGTCAGAAATTCAACATCCACATGTTTTCCCTGTTCTTTATCAGCTAGAAAGGCCATTTGAGCTCTTTGAAAAGCTTCCTCATCAAATAAAACCTTACTCGAACCAGAAGCACCAGAAGATCCAGCTTCTTCATTTACTCTCCCTGTAATTGGTGCCTTACTCATGAATTGAGAAAATGATTCGGTTGCAGTTGCAGGCAAAGTAGTGGAGCTAATAACACCAACGAGAATATTAGTTGAAGCACCAGCATCAGACATGACAGTATCAGCAGCAGCAGAAACAGTTTCAGCAACAGGAACAGAAACATCAGCAGTAACAGTCAACCTTGAATCTCTTCTGCTTCTCTTCCTCGGCCTCAAATCAGAATTGGGGTCTTCAGAAACTTCAGTATCAATAAATGTCTCAACTGCAACATCGGATGGAGGAATCCTTTGTTCAGCCTCTCGAACGGTATTCAATATGCTTGAAAGCACTTCTGCTTGAGGAATAACGGTCTCAGAAGCAGCAATGTTGGAAGCTTCAGTCACAATCTCTTCTCTAATCAACCCTGTCTCAGCTTCGGTCACTGACTTTATTTCAGCATTTTCAATAATAAAGTCATCTATCTCCTCGTCATTTAGATCATCAAAATCAAAGTTCTCAAATTGTTCTTCGTCATTTCCTGTAGTCTTCTCATCATCTTTCACTTCTTCCGCATCTTCACTTTCCACCTCATCTTCATTTTCCACCTCAGTCAAATCAATGTTTTCAGGAGGAGAACGTTGTTCAGTAGGTGGTGGTTCGACAATCTGAACATCATGCTCTTCAGCAACAAGTGCAGATGGCATGGCTGAAGCTTTTTCAACAATCTCACTAAACTTTCCAAACTTAATCAATGGACATTTTCCTGTAAAAACCTGCCTTGAGTCTTTACGAACCTGTCTAATTAATCCAAAGATTTGAGAAGCCATGCATTTCTTATCATATGTTTCAACTGTCCTCTCAAGATTTGGATACTTGGACTCTAGAATCATCTGCACAAATTTTGGAAACTTGTAGAAATACTTCTTGTTTAGGGTCTTCACATTTGTCAACATATCCTCAAAGATGCACTTTGAGTAATTGTAATCCCATCCCTCAATCAATGCCTCTATCCCAGAAGCGTATTTCACTCCCATCTGATCTTGCCCACTCTTGTTACCACCCAAGCTTGCCAAAAACATATGTACTAATAGCCTCCAATAGCTTGGAAATAATTTCTTCAAGTATGGTGGTGTTGACAGTTCACCTTCATACCCCATCTTTTTCAGCACGAGAACAAGCTTATCTTTTATAAAACTAACGGGATCATCTGGAGAATCTCCAAAAAGTAAGACGTCTCGAACATCTTGCTCAGAAATAGTCACCTCAGTTCCTCGAACCCTTGAACGAACCAAAGTATCTCCCTTCTTAGCCGCTGAGTTGTCCCAAAATTCAGTGATCCAGTCACTGAGAACAACTGGATTTTCTCTCATAGCGTGTGAGACTCTACACGTGTTGAGCCCCACAATCAAAGACTTGAACTCCTGCATATGTTCCTCGGGAGGATCAGACAAATAGCACACCACATTATGACTATTCTCGAACGTTGGTACATGAGGAGTAGTCATTTCTGCACAAAACAAATTGGATTAGATGTCGAGATTTAAACTTCATAATTTTAAAAGGTTTAGACATGGTTCTACGGGCCTCCCCTTTCTTTCAGTTTTCAAAAATTATGTTCGGGTCCATATTGATATTAGTTTAAGATCCATTGGGGTTCACATCAACGAACAGGTCCAAAACAGGTGAGTTCGAGTCATTTAAGGGTGTTCGAGGGTGGTTTGGTAAAAATACAGGTGTGTTCGAGGTGGTGAAGTGAGTTCAAGGGCACTTTGGTCATTTGCTGTCTGAGTTCGATGAGCAGATCTGAGTTCGAGGGTATTTTGGTCATTGGCCATCTGAGTTCGATGACCAGATCTGTGTTCGATGAGCAGATCTGAGTTTGAGGGTATTTTGGTCATTGGCCATCTGAGTTCGATGACCAGATCTGTGTTCGAGGGCATTCTTGTCAAATTCCATCTGAGTTCGAGGGCATTTTGGTAATTGTTGAATGAGTTCGACTAAAAGGAAAGAGTTCGAGGGCAGTTTGGTAATTTTCCCTCATCTGAGGTCGAACTCCAACCGCGTAGAAGTCACACGCCACTTGAATTAGAGTTTTCCGACGCGTAACATCCACGCGCCGCCGTCTAAATATATGAACCGCCCTGATCATCATCTTTTTGAGTTTTCTTTCCCTTCCAGCATTCTCGTATTCCTGCAAATCACTCATACAACACCATTTTCATAACCAACAATCAAAACATCAAAGCTTTACCTTTTGATTCTTTGAAACTCTTGATGATCGTGAACAAGATATTCGGCGTGTGTGTGTTTGTGTGTTAAAAGCTGAGAGAAAATATTTCTTTTTATGACTTTTGAGAAGACATACACTCTCCGCCCCCTTTTTGATCAAATCAAGATTTGTGTGGCCCACCAAATGTGTGGTGGGCCCAAACTCGGATCCCAAGCCCCATTTGAAATTATTTGAGGTGTGTTTTGCAATCAGGTCCAAGTCAGATCGTGAACTGGTCTAATAGAGACTTAGCAAAAGTTATTTAAACGAAAAACTTAAAATTATTTTTGTCACGAGATCAAATCACTGTGTTTCGGGCTGAGCTACACTTATCAACTCTAATCTACTTCAGTTGGTCTTAGCAATTGCCAGTATATTTGTCCTCTTAAACTTATTTCCTTAGGCCTTCTCGTACGGCGATCTGTGATATTATTTATCATGTTTTGGTGTATTTAGTACGAACACTCAAGCAAGTCACAATCAAATCCTAGAATATCAAGTGGTACACTCTATCATGCAAGCAGTTTCCCTACCACATATTTTTCACAGTATCTGTTCTAGAATTCTGAAACCTTGACTGGGACTGGATTGAGAGAAGAAAAGAATAGATCAATAAGAGATTTAGAGTAATATACAAGTCAGATGATTTCTCAAATGACAAGGGCTTTGGGTTTTGGACTCTAGAGGGTCTCTTTTATGACATCCTGACTGTTTCCAGGTCAGCATATATCTGGATGTAGCAGAGGAGCAGCCATGACATCTTTGGACACTGAGGTCTCTTTTAGGTGAAAGATGATCTATAGCACGGCAACGGAAAACTAGGTCAGCATATTTCTGGATGCAGCAAAAGCTTTCGTTGCCTAGCATCTCCAGGTCTTTGCTTACACAAAACAGAGGAGATACACGAGTTTTTCAGAAAAGGTTTCAGACCTAGACCACAGTGTTATGCTTCGGGACATCACACAAGCATTCAAATAGAGATTGTACCTGATTCCAAGTGATGTTCCTTACTGAGGTAGTGTCTTTATCTTTAAGTGCTTCACAGGATCATTAACATTTCATCCATCAGAACCAAGCCTACCAACATATCACACTAGAGCCAAATTGTTTCGATACACGTCTTACGTGAGTCAGCCTTACTCCAACTTGTGAAAGTTCATTTCATCTCTCGTTTTTGACACCAAATTTTTTTTGACCTTTTCTTAGGACACATCCCCCTAAATTTGTGCTTAAAATAGGAATTTAAAGAACAAATTTTCAAACCTAAGACTAAGAAAAACCAAAAGACCTTTTTTTTAAAGACCAGTTCAGTCCTCGAAATGGACCATTTGGAGCAGTTCAGATAGAGCTTCAAAGCGAGCTCGATTAACAGGTTTTGTAAAAAGATCTGCGACATTGTCGTCAGTTGGAATGTGTGTAGGCACAATTAAACCTTGGTTAAAAGAGTCTCGGATGAAATGTTCTTTTATGGCAATGTGTTTTACTTTTGAAAATTGAACGGATTTTTCACAATTTGGATAGCAGCATCATTATCACAATAAATAGGAGTAAGAGAGAAATCCAAACCGTAATCTACCAACTGATGTTGTATCCAGATAACCTGAGAATAACATGTGGAGGCAGCCACATATTCAGCTCCCGCTGTTGAAATGGAGACTGTTTGCTGTTTCTTATATTGCCATGCAATAAGCCGATCGCCTAAGAATTGACATCCCGCAGAAGTAGATTTCTTGTCAATGTCACAACCTCCAAAATCGCTGTCAGAAAAAGCATGTAATTCAAAAGGAGAATCCCTAGGATACCAAATACCAAATATGGGTTTCCCCTTAAGGTATCTAAAGATTCTCTTGACAGCATGTAAATGAGAAGTTTTAGGATTAGCCTGATAACGTGCGCATTGACACACAGCGAACATGATGTCTGGTCTGCTAGCAGTCATGTACATTAGCGAACCAATCATTGAACGATAAAGTGTTTCTTCTACGGCTTCTCCTTCCAGATCTTGAGTGAGACTTGGTCTCACAGACATTGGTGTGTCGGCTGGCTTTACATCATTGAAGCTGAATTTTGCAAGAATGTCATCCACATATTTACCTTGATGAATCAAGATACCCTTAGAGTTTTGACGAACTTGCAGACCTAAGAAAAAGGTCATTTCACCAAGAGCACTCATCTCAAACTGCTTTTTCATCACCTCCTTGAATTCCTTGCACAGTGCATCACTGGTGGAACCAAAGATGATATCATCCACATAAATTTGCACCAGAATACGATCATCATTCACCGTCTTAACGAATAAAGTCTGATCAATAACACCACGAGTGTATCCATTAGCAAGCAGGTGTTCAGTCAGGGTAGCATACCAAGCACGAGGTGCCGGATGTAACCCATACAAAGCTTTGTGTAGTTTATACACATGCTCTGGATATTTTGGATTTGTGAAACCCGGTGGTTGACCAACATAGATCTCTTCTTTCACAGTTCCATACAGAAACGCTGTTTTGACATCCATTTGATAGACATTAAATCCCTTAAACGATGCGTAGGCAAGAAATATTCGGATTGCTTCCAACCTCGCAACCGGTGCATATACCTCATCATAATCTAATCCCTCAATCTGTTTGAACCCTTGCACAACCAACCTAGCTTTGTTTCTTACAATTACCCCACTATCATCTCTTTTGTTTCGATAGACCCACCGCGTGCCAAGTGGTCGTTTTCCTAGAGGTAGTTCAACTAACTTCCAAACCTGCAGTTTTTCAAACTGATTTAGTTCATCTTGCATCGCATCAACCCAACTTGGTTCTCGCATGGCCATAGCAGTAGACTTTGGCTCAATTTGTGAAATGACACACGAGTACAAGCATCTGTTGATGTCACCAGTTTGGCTCCTTGTTAAAACACCTGCATCCACTGGACCAATAATGTTTTCCAGTGGGTGATCTCGTTGAACGTTTGTAGGAATGCCTCTGTCTGGAACTGAAGAGTCTCCAAGTAGAATCGTAATACTACCCGTTGCAGTCTCTTCTACAGTGTCAGAATTAACTTCTTCCTCATAATTGTGCTCCACCGTGCATTCAATAGGTATGGGATCATGGAGAGCAGGAATTGAGGTATCAGAAGACAAATCTTCGTCATTAACCTGTGGCACAGGATCCGTAGTGGGAATGAATGGTTCGGCAGAAACTGAAAGTGGCTGTGTTGATGGAGATGTAGGTATAGCATCCCCTTCATCCTTTGCATCATCAATCAAGGAGGATGAGGTTCCAGCAGCAGATAGTGAGGAATCTGTGAAACCTGTATTTACACCACTAGATACATCGTCAAAAATATGAAAAGATTGGAAGAGAGTTTCATAGTCAAATAACCAGTCTGGACCCACTCTAGCATCTGTTGCATTTTCTTCAAGCCAACGCACGTCAAACGACTCTACGATTTGCCTAGTTTGTTTGTTGTAAACCCTATATGCAGTCTTGCCAACGTAACCGACAAAATAACAGTCGTCAGCTTTCGCATCAAACTTTGGTGTAGCGTCCAGATGCAACAGGGTACACGGACAACCAAAAGCACGAAAATGTTTGACGGAGGGTTTAGTACCAAACAACACTTCGTAGGGTGTTTTCATTCGAGCTTTGTTGACTTGAACTCGGTTTTGCACATAGCAGGCTGTGTTGACAGCTTCTGCCCAGAAGAAGGTCGGGAGCTGGGAATCACACAGCATTGTACGGGCAGCTTCAATCAGGGTGCGATTTCTCCTTTCAGCGACTCCATTTTGTTGTGGCGTCCTTGCGGAGCTGAATTGACGTGCAATCCCTTTCTGAGCACAGTAATAGTTTAACTCTGCATTCTTGACGTCAGTTCCGTTGTCACAACGAATGCCCTTTGCCTTCAAGTTAGTCTGATTCTCCATTAATACGATAAACTGTTTCACTATTTCTGCAGTCTCACTCTTGTTAGCCAAAAAGAAAACCCAAGTAAAACGTGAGTAATCATCAGTTATTACTAAACAGTATGCTTTACGAGAAATGCTGAGTACATTCACTGGTCCAAATAGATCCATATGAAGTAACTGCAGCAGAGAATTAATAGTGTTTACCCATTTGGAGTAATGTGATTTTCTATGATGCTTTCCCCTGGCACATGCAACACATTTTTCAATTGTTATAAAATCACGGACTGGCAAATCCCTTACCAATCCTAGTTTAGCCACCCGGTTCAAGTTTTAAGCATTTGCATGTCCAAGACGACGATGCCATAGAATGGCAGTATTTTGAGAGACTTTTGAAAACAGACATGTAACATTATCAGAGGGAGGTTTGTTCATGTCAATGACATAAACATCACCTCGACGTTCAAATTTTAGTAACACCCATTCGTCTGGAATTACAACTCCAGGTTTTAATATTAAGCATCCTTTGTCAGTGAAATAAGTTGAGTAGCCATTATCACATATTTGTGACACGCTCAGTAAACTATGCTTTAATTTAGGAACATAGTTTACCTTGTTGAACTGAAGAGCACCATTTCGTACCGTTCCCCTTTGAGTTATTTGACCCTTCTCACCTCCTGCAAAGGAGACAAATCCACCATTGAAAAATTCCACATCTTTAAGTTGGGATAAGTCTCCAGTCATGTGCCTTGAACAGCCACCATCAATGTACCAGAGACGAATGATAGTCCTCCACAGCCGTTCCTGCACATGATGCAGGATCAATTAGTTATAGGTACCAAAGCCATAGTTGTTTTGGGTATACCATTGGTATCCATATACTGGACTTTCATCCAGTGCATGTCGGCAGTTGAAACATTAGCACAGAGATTAGATATATCATTCACAGAACAAGAAGAACCTACAGACGGGGAAGAGATTGGAATAGAATATTTTGGTTTCCAATGAAATTTGTTTTGTGAAACCATCTTTTCATTTGAATTGGATGATGGCTTGTAAGTTTTAGTCTGAGACTTTGGTCTTTTACCAGACTGTTTGAGCCTTTTATTTCTATTCCAATCGCCATCAGAAGGCTTCACCTTGGATTTGTCATTCCGCATTGCCTTAGGCTTCTCAACCTTCATTGGCGTGGAATGAGCATGGTTCCTGTTTGGAGCCTTCTGATGTTTCCAGCTTGCAAAAGTTTTCAGATTTGTTTTACAATTTCTGGCAATATGTCCTGGGATTCCACATGTGTAGCATGTCTGACGTTTTGCTTGTGGATCCCCCTGAGATCTTGCAGACTTTCCAGGCTCAAAGAGCTTAGTGACATCTCTATACCTGTGTGATGCTGTTTTGGAATATAGTGTCCCTTGATTTGAAAAATTCTGTTTTTCATATTTTGGTAAAACATGTTTTGGTGGGACATATTTCCCTGTCCGATCCGTACTGGATTGTTTAACCAAAAGATTTTTCGTTTTATCACAAGCATTTGGCAAAATAACAGAATCTGAATGAACAAACAAAGAGTCAGACGAAAAGTCACAAGGTTTTATGCTCAAAACAAACGAGCCCGCACAAATATTTTCGTCCTTATCAGAAATTAAGAAATTGTTTTTCTGATTTTTATTATTAAATGCAAGTGAATCAGAGTCATCGACTTCATCCCCATCATCTACCTAATCCTCAACAATCACATTTTCTACACAAGAATCAACCAAATTAGTAACATTCACATCATCAGAAACATCATAGCACGTTTCTGTAGAGAAGTTTTCAGCCACAGAAGATATAGGAGATTTAGAAGATATTGAGCATGCTGTTTCTGAATCAAATGAGTTTGAAGTAGACACAGAAACATATTCATTCACTTTGGACATGTCCTCAGATGATTCGGTGGTTTCACATGACTGATAGCTAGATGAGTCGGTCTTTCCTGAGTCTGGATCAGAGTCAGACTCAAGTTCAGTCACTGACGAATCATCGAAGTGAGATTTAGAATTGGTCAGATTATTTTCACAGTTTGCTCTTTGCTTTAGACAAAGCTCCCTAATTTGCTTCATGAAATCAAACTCATAGTTCACACTTGAAATTTGCTGGATGGTCGGAGCAGGAATTGTTTCATTAACTTGTATGTATTCATGTTTAGACTCTTTAGAAATACACAATGATTCATTAGATTCAGATGAAGATGGAACCTCATCTTTGCTAACCTCAAAAACTCTATCAACCTCTTTATTTTTCTCATAATTTAATGTCTCAGTCTGCTTTGAAGCATCTTGAGACTTGACAAATGTTTTTAAAGGAGCCTGCTCTTGCTTAGATTGTTTTTGTTTAGGTTTAGAGATTCTAATTGGGGTTGATTCATGTTTAGTGACTTCAACTTGATCCCTTGATGGTCGACTGGTTGGCTCTTCTATTTGTGGACCATATCCTTTCACAGGAAGAGCCAACAGTTCTTCATCCGACATAGGAATTGAGGAAAAATTTTCATTGAAAGGTGGAGGAATTTCCACAAAACCAATGCCCTTATTTCTTACTTCCTTTGGTCTGTACTTTAACTGGGTATTGATCATTTTTTCAACTTTAGGACTAGAACAATCGATTTTTTTGAAATGAAAATCTGCATTTTCAAGTTTTGATTTTAAGTCGATCAATTCCGTGGTCAAAGTGTCAGACAGTCGTTTGAAGTGTAAATATCGGCATTTATGATCACTCACCTCCCGATGCAAACGCTTGATATCAAGTTTTTGTTTTTCGACCATTTCTTTATAGGAGTTAAATTTCTTTTTAATGTCCCAAGTGGCCATCTTTTCATATTCAAGTTGTTTGTATGCAGAGAGAGTTTCTTCTCTAAAACCCTTAATTTTAAGTTTACACCTTTCAGTGCAACATGATTCAGCTAAAGTTTCAGAATGTACCTCAGCCGCTGATGGAACATAATCGTCATCCATCTGTGCCATGAGTGCCTTGTACACAGTATCTTCAACAATCTTTAGATCCTCCATTTGAGAAGACCAATCCCATCCACCTCCTGATTGAGCGACCATGGCTTTGTTGGAGTTAGAGGATTCAGATCCAGTGTGAGTGGTAGATGATTGACTTCCCAGAGTTGCGGCGGGAGAAGCGGCTACAAGAGTAGAGTTGTCTACTTCTTTCTTCGGCTTGGTGCACTCACGAGCAAAATGTCCAAGTTCATCACAGTTATAACAACGCATCTTCATCTTATCCCAACCCTGTTTCTTTGTTGGGTTTTCCCATACATTTCTCCCAGTCTTCTTCACGAACTTATTCGCTCTATGCACCACTATAGCTATCTGCCAAGTCAAGTCCATCTCTTCAATATCATCTTGATTAACGTCATTTAAGTCACATGCTCCAACATCTTTCGCAGTAAGTTGACCTGTTAGAAAAGCATTATAGCAATTCATGAATCCAACAAATAAACTTAAGTTACTTTCAAGCTCCTTTGGAATTTTTACTGCTGACAAAGGTGCAGCTGAAGAAAGTGATGCAGTTGACAAAGGTCCACCAGAAGTGGCCACAGAGGAAGCAGACATAGCTGAGCCTTTTGAGGCACCGGGTGCAAACATAGGTGGATACGAAGATCCACTGGTTGGGTAAGAGTACAATGAGGGACGCTGAGGTTCTTGCTGAGACATTAGGGCATTGCTGGGAGTTGCGATGATTGCATTATTATAACTAGCAGTCTGATTCATGTAACGTTGCCTGTCATCAAGGTCATAGGACTTGATCAAGGATATGGTTTCAGAAAGAGTGAGTCTTGCTAAATCTTTGGTTCTCTTGATAAGGGTTACATTTGAGTCCCAACTCCTTGGAAAAGTATTTAGCAGCTATTTGTTCATAACGGAGTTATCTACCACCATATCATTTGATTTCATCTCACTCACTAAAGCCACAAAACGCTGGATCTGGCTTTCGAGTGATTCTCCAGGAATGTGATTAAAAGCATTAAACTTCTGACTCAGCATCTCCTTTCTGCTTTCTTTCATTTCTTCATTTCCCTCATACAGATTCTCAAGAGCTTCCCAAAGTTCTTTGGCAGTGGCATTGTCATGAACTCCAATTGATACTTCAAGTGAAAGTCCTTGATGAAGATAAGCAATTGCTCTTTCATCAATATCAGTCTTTTCATGATCTTCATCCGTGTACATACTCTTTGGTTTGATAGCAGTGGCTCCAGTTATTTCGTTAACCACATATGTGATCACACAGGGTCCGTTCAAGATAGATCTCAGAGCCTTTGCATCTTTTATTTTCATAACTTGAATGAACCTGAACTTCCACTCAGAATAGGACATTCCAAGTTGAAGAACAGGTATCTTCTGATGTGTGCCAATGACAGATTCCATGGCTTTGTCCACTTGAGCAGCTACAAGTAACTGGTCAGTATTAAGTCCATTCAAATTTGTTTGGTTAACCATTTGATCCATTTCTGAAAGAAAATTTTAAAGTTATTAGTGCAGATTTATATGGCTTAATTCTAGTCCAACAATTATAGAAGTCCAGTCCAATATAGTAGGTCGAACACCAATCAGTTCGTCGAACTTAGTCTAAGGTCGAATTCAGGCAAAGTTGGTCGAAATCATGCAAAGTTGGTCGAACTCAGGCTAGTTGGTCGAACTCAGGCCAGTTGGTCGAACTCAGGCCAGCAGGTCGAACTCAGGCAGAGGTCGAACTCAGGCTAGGTGGTCGAACTCAGGCCTAGGTCGAACTCAAGTGAAGACGTCGAACTTAGCCCAACGTCGAACTCAGGCCAATGTCGAACTCAGATGAAGATGTCGAACTCAGCCCAACGTCGAACTCAGGCCAATGTCGAACTCCAATGAAGACGTCGAACTCAAGCAAATGTCGAACTCTCCTTGAATATGGAAACCTGCATAAATTTAGCAACAAACTTTCCAAGTTTTGCGAAAATTTAAAACTTTTAAGGAGATAATCAAGTAATAAAAACAATTCCTTTTTCAAAAACAAATTATCTCCTTGATTTTAGCAAACAACTTTGACCTTCAAACAAATTGGATCAAACCAGAAAAATTTTATCAAGCTTTTGAACGAAAACATCGATGAACATAATTAAAAAAAACACGAAACATAGTTTTTCAATAGCAAGAACTTCTTTGATCTTCTTCCTTTGATACCGCAACCGAGCCTTCGAAAGATTTCTTAGGCTCTGATACCAATTGTTAGTCCAGAATCCTCTTTACCGAGTATCAAACACGTACACAATCAAAGGCGGAAACAAAGATTGTATAGAAAGAACAAAGAAGAAACATAAAATAGAATGATTCTATTATCAAAGTGCACACGGTTTCTATGAACTGTCTGGTACACGAGCAAAACAAACGAAAATACTAGCAACCCCAAAACAACCAATGAAACCCCTATTTATAGTCACTATAGGCGGTTATCATACATGGGCCAACAGGGCCGAACCCAATACCGTATAAACCAATAACAAAGTGACTCAAGACAACGCAAACCTCTAAAATCTAGCCCAACAGGGGGGGGGGGGACATGCATACAAGTTCATTTTCATTTTAAACTATTATGTGAAGATGATACAAAAGGTTCAGAGTACTCCTAAGCCCTTGTGTCATACATATTACTGTAACCATTAACTATGGACTTAGCCATGAAACACCGGAATAGATCTATTGGGTTGACACCCCCATTCTTGGTTAGTCGCTCCAACTGGATTACATATATCAAAAGAGCGATTGTATTTCACACTATATTCATTGTCTTTAGTGTACAACGGGCGAGGCACAACATTTGTCAAGGTTTGGTTACGGGCTCATGACAGTCACATAATGATTATTGTCTTAGCTAGGCAATGATCCAGTCACCCATGGTTTACATAGATTCCAAAACCCGTGACCTCACCAACTTAATTGTTGACATATTTTATTTGCATGTTTCTCAGGCAATTAATTGATCACCATGGAACTTGGAGTCGCGCATGAGCCTCTTGGGGATATTATGAACCTTCTTTCGATTAAATGATTTAGACAATATCATTTTGAATGTGGTTCTAAAGACAATGTTTTTAGTTATTATGTTAAACAATGACGTCTTTTAATATATCTCTTAACTTATGAATTTGATGCTTGCGTGACTTATGTGCTTTAAAACCTTTCGAAGTTACATCCCGTGTTTCCGCATAGGCGGGGTGTGACACATAGGCTACATCTAACTGGCTTAGTGATCGATGCAATTTGTATACATGTTATTTCATATTATTTAGCTTTTAATTGCACCGATTTGTCACAAAATATACTACTTAGTATCGTTTTTATGTTTTGTAGGTTTCAAGGCGACATCAAGCTAAAGTGATATCTAAAGAAACTTTGCAAAGACATCCTCTTAAGTTCAGATTTGAAGTTGATGATTAATTAATTGGAGTAAGCAATTCACCTAAAGAATTAATTGGGCTGGAACTAATCAAGACAATTGTACGTGGGCTTAAGTATGGGCTGTTAGTGTAAGGGCTGTTTGGTTGATTAAGTGCTGGATCATTAAGAGCTCTGATTAGTTAAGAGGTCTGAATGGTTAAGTGTTGAATCATTAAGTTGGACCTCTTAATGGTTAGTTTTCTTGTCCCACATTGGTATGAGAGTTTCATTAAGGTTCAGCATAGTTCAGTACTTAATGATTCAGTGCTTAATGGTTCGGCAACATCCCAAGTCTTAATGATTCAGCCTTAACCATTCCATTCAGAGGCTGAAACAAACGCACTGAATGCTGAATCATTCAGCACTGAATGGTTAAGAGCCTCATTAAGAGGCTACCAAACTGCCCCTAAATCTTGGGCCAAGAGAAAAATAAAGATTTGGACATCACAATTGTTTCTTTGGGGAGGTCCACAGGACAGTTTCAGGAAAAAGAAAAAAAAGAAGTTTTAAAAGAGGATGGCAGTTACTTACGAGGACATGCACATTTTGAGAGATTCACTTTTTGGGAGTAAGAAAGGGGTCGCCATTTTGAGAATTATCTTGGAGAACAAAGACATTCACAATTTGATTATCATCGATCGTTAGTCAATTTCTTATGGAGGTCACACATGCTTTTGATTTAATCAACCCAATTATGAGTGACTAATTCATTTGTAGTCACAAGCGGGTTAGGGGTCTTTATTCATCACTTGTAAGACTTTGTTTTGTTATGTGTTTGAGCATTAGACAATTGTTTTCATACTCGAGTAATGTTTGCAATTGTGTGTGTGTTGCTACTTTTAATATTAATCAAAAAGACGTTTTATGTTTGATTCACCAAGATGGTCATTCTTTTATAGAGAAACTCTATAGGATTGTATTATGTCCCTACGTGATTGAATCGATGTATTTCGTTATAGTTTATTATTAATAACCAAGATGTCATTCCATTATGGAGAAACTCCATTGTGTTGTATCATGACCTATGCGATTGATTAATGATGAACTATTTGGTTTTTGTTAAAAGTTCACGAATCATGTCTATGTGATTTGTTAGACATATTAGTAAATTACAAGTTAAGTGATTGATTAGACCCCAAAACCGAAAGTGACTATATTTCTTCATATACGTGATAACTTGTTATTTAATTTTGTTCATTTAAAGTCTAAAATTAATTAAATACAAACTCAACAATGACTTTTAAGTTCAACATCAACACAAATTTGTTACCATCCACTAACTCCTCGTGGACTCGACACCCTTCTTACCCTTGCTAGTCTTAGGTGAGTAGGTACATTATCTCTCTATTTTTGATCGGGCCCTCGACACCGATCAAATTTTGGCGCCGTTGCCGGGGAGTAAGTGCGCTTAGTAATTTAGTTTGTGTTGATTTTTTTACTTGTTTTCTTTAAAATTAAAAGTTATATATATATATATATTATAAATCTTGCTACTTTTTATTCGCGGTTACACGAGGTGTGGTGTTTGTGCAGGTATTAGGTTCATTGTATGCATACTAGATATTCTGGAAGATCATCACCTTTAGCATTTAATCCAGAGATAAAAAGATTAGCAAGACAAAACCGAGTTGTTCATCACCCAAGTTTAACTCCAGTTCCACTTTCACAACACATTTCAGATTCAGAAGGAAGTGATACAGAAAGTACGAATATGGGAGGTGGCGAAGGACAAGATCCTCCATTGAGAGGAGTAGACACCCATTTTAGGCCGACTATCTTTCAAGGACCATCTCTAATTGTTACACCGGAGATGAATGGCAGATACTTTGACATCCGACCTCAATATTTGGCTATCTTACCAATATTTAGGGGAGTCTCATCAGATGAGCCTTACACACACTTGATTGACTACGCTTCAATATGTAGTACCATTGGGAAACAAGGCTTCACACCGGAAGAGGTAAAGCTGCGTCTTTTTCAATTTTCACTTAAAGATAGGGCTAAACAATGGTTTTCAACTTTACCATCCAATAGTATTCGAACATGGGATGAAATGTAACAAATATTTCTTGAGGAATACTATCCGATGAGTAGAACGAGTGAAGCTCGCAATGCTATCAAATCTTTTAGTCAACATGTGGGGGAGGCATTCCATGAAGCTTTTAAGCGCTTTAATGAAATGCTTAGAATGTGTCCTCATCATGATATCCCCAAATGGGATTTAGTCAAAACTTTTTTATGATGGTCTACATCCCGATGATGCCAAAGTTGTCTTTCATGTAGTGGTGGAACCTTTTTAACTCATGATGAAAATTATGAGTGGAATTTTACAGAAACACTAAGTAAAGGTTCAAAAACACAAGCTTCGGCTAATCGGAAAGTTAAACCACATCAAATTCAATCTGTAATGGATCATGGTAACAATGAAAGATTTGACTCATTAGAAAAGAAGATTGATATGATTTGCCAAAATATGGGGAAAGGTATGTCTAATGTTTCGCAGGTATATGAGATGTGTGAAGAGTGTGGGGAAATTGGGCATTCAACCATGAGTTGTCCTATAAACATGGGAAAAAGTGAGGAAGTGAATCAAGTTTATAGTGACAAAAAGCCATTCGATATGAACTCGAACACATACCAACCAGGGCTGCGAAACCATCTGAATTTTAAATATGGGAATGCAAACAATCAGATGAATCCAAACTTTCAAGGAACAAGTCAACAAGGAGGATTTTCAAATCAATATCAAAATCGCCAACAAAACTATCAAGACAACTACCATAGAGGCTCTCACAACCAAGGTTATAATCAAGGGTATAATCAATAGTCTAGTTCATCCCAAGGGTATAACCATGGTCAAGGAAGATCTTCTAACCATGGCCAAGATAGTTTGTCAACTCAAGTGGCAAATTTGACCACTCAAATGGCCAGTGTGTTAGAGTTGTTGAAAACGAAAAATCAAAAGGAAGAAATTCAAGAAAAAACCATAGCTTCAATGGGAAAGCAACTTGGGCAATTGGCGGAGCAAATGTCCACAAGAACACCGGGGACTTTACCAAGTAACACCCAAATGAATCCACAACATCAAGGTACAAGTCAACAAAATTCACATGATGCACACATCAATGAGGTACGTATATTACGTAATGGTAAGGATTATGGTTCCACAATCAATCATTCATCAACTCCACCTGATGGTGTAGTGGAGGATTGCCACTCCGAAGATGAACATGAGCCGGAAATCATTTCACACAAAAGTCCTAAAATTGATGTAAGTGAAAAATCAAAGCTTTCAAAACCTTTGCAAAAACCGGACAATGCTAAGGCCGATGATAAGGACATGGAGAATAATACCATTCCTTATCCATCGGCTTTAGTAAAACCGAGCACAAAAGATATGGCAAAAATGGCCCACAAGCCGAAGAAATGTGGGAAACTTTTAAGCAAGTTAAAATCAGCATTCCATTAATTGATGCCATTAGACAAATATCGGTTTATGCAAAGTACCTCAAGGATTTGTGTAATCAGAAAAAGAGGCATTAGTTCATGCCCATGCTTACGCTTGCGGTGGACATTTTAGTGGCAGAAAAACTGGACACCGCATCCTATCATGTGGTTTATTTTGGCCTACTTTGTTTCGTGATGCTTTCCTCTTTGCAAAACAGTGTGTCCGTTGTCAACAAGTTGGGGGGATTTCTAAAAAATATGAAAAGCCCATGAACCCCATACTTGTTATTGAAATCTTTGATGTATGGGGAATTGATTTTATGGGCACATTCCCCACATCTTTTGGCAATATATACATTTTGGTGGCGGTTGATTATGTATCAAAATGGGTTGAGGCCAAAGCCACCAAAACCAATGACCATAGTGTTGTATGCAAATTTGTCAAGAAAAATATTTTCTCAAGGCATGGTTTTCCTAGAGCCATCATTAGTGATGGTGGATCACATTTTAAACATTTCAGATTTGGAAAACTTTTACAACACTATGGCATTCATCACCGTGTAGCTACTCCTTATCACCCACAAACAAGCGATCAAGTCGAAGTTTCCAATCGGCAAATTAAAGATATTTTACAGAAAACCGTGAGACTGGATCGTAAAGATTGGTCTTTGCGAATCGATGATGCTTTATGGGCTTATCGAACCGCTTACAAGACCCCGATTGGAATGACTCCTTACCGCTTAGTTTATGGCAAAAAATGTCATTTACCCATTGAACTTGCTCATCGTGCATATTGGGCGGTGCAAACTGTTAATTGTGATTATGATGAGGAAGGCATTGAGCGGAAATTACAACTAAATGAGTTATAAGAGATCAGGGATGAAGCATATGATAATGCCACACGTTACAAAGCTAAGATGAAAGTCGTTCACGATGTGAAGTTACGAATCAAGACCTTTGAGGTCGGTCAAAAGGTATGGATTTTTAACTCTCGTCTAAAGCTTTTTCTAGGAAAATTGAAGAGCAAATGGACGGGACCATTTGTGATTACGCGTGTGGGTGATTCGGGTGAGGTCGAAATTGATGACGTAAAGGGAGGACAAAAGCAAGTGGTTAACGGACACCGTTTAAAACCGTACGTCACGTCAAGTGATCAAGATGGAGCGAACATCGATGTTGTGAGTTTCATGGTAGACTCACCTACTTATCAACAAACGTGAAGGATTGAGGTAAGGACGGGTTGCGGACACTCATGTACCGCTAAACGAGAGGCAACCCGTCTTTCTTGTTTATTTATTTCTTTATTTTTGTTTGTTTTCTATTTTAGGCATTTTATTTTGTTTTTCAAGTCATACATAAACTGAAATAAAGTTGGGGAAGTACTTGTTGGTCGTTGTTGTCACATATACCGGGCGAAAAAAAAAATTCATTTTCGGTTCGTTTAACTCATTTTCGACTTATTGCATTGCGGACAATGCAGTGTTCAAAGTTGGGGAGGGGAGTCATTTTTATCAAAATGAATTTTTCAATTTTTTTTATTATTTTTTTTTGCTAGTTAATTATTATTTGAAAAAAAAAAACATTATCATTGTTTATAACGTTTTCATTTTGCATTTCTCTTCTGTTATGCGTGAGCATAGACCTAGAGAAATTTGGTTACTTCTGTTATGCGTAAGCATAGACCTAGTGACCAAACAATGACATGTTATACTCATAGGTAATGGTGAAAATAATAGATCACGTGCAATGGTTATGGGAAGAAAATTCCCGACAATCATGTTAGGACAAAAAGGATTGGTGAAACCACTTTTGCAAACCTTAGTCTAATTCACTTCTGTCAAAATACTCTAAGTATAGAACTGCTGAAGAAGCAGGATCAAACTGCTGAAGAAGAGATTCAGAAGTGCTGAAGAAGAAAAGTCATCAGAAGTTCTGAAGTTCAAACCAGACACTTCTACTGAAGAACTACTGAAGACAAACTACTCATCAGTAGTTTGTCATTCATCAGTACTTACATGAAGATCTTTTCCACCGCCTTTGTATATCAGTAGTTTATTACTTTAGTATTTCTTTTTTGCTTTATGTACAAGTTCCAAGACTGCAACTTGTTGCAACTTGTTTCTGAACTTGCTTTTGGCAAGGTTCATGTATTTGTAAAGTCTATAAATAGAAGGGTTCATCCTTCTGTTTTAAGACATTGATTTTTAATACAGAAATCCTTCAACACTTATTATTGTTATTTCCATTTCATGTTTATTGAGAATCTGTCAAAGTGTTTCATTCTCATTCAATACTTAGATTCTCAATAAATACTTATCATTTATTAGTTCTTGAATCCAGGGGAGTAATAACTCCTGTTGATAAGTGTAGCTTTAAACTTATAACATTCCGCTGTGCTATCACTCATCAAGAACTTGCTAAACACTTAAGTGTCAACTAGCAAGTTCAAACAAAAGAGCAATATACTGATCCAACAATTGGTATCAGAGCACTGGTTTATCTGATCACATATCAATCTAACACATTGAGAATCAGACACAGGCTCTTATTGATATTCAATAAAGGATTATAAGCTCACTTTTATCAACATCCATCACTTTAAGAGATACTTGACAAATCAATACTCTTTAAAATGGATCCTCATAATACTGGTTCTGCCACTAAACCTGTCATGCTTGTAAGAAATGAATATAACATATGGCAAAAGAGAATGGCACATACCTTATCACAGACCAACACAGGTTGTTGGAGATCTGTGATATATGGTCCTCATAAACCAGTAAATATAAATCTTGAAACTAAAGAAGAGATTCCAAAAGAACCAAAAGACTATACTGATGATGATTTCCTAAAACTTGAGCTTGATGCAAAAGCTTTCTCTATGTTGGCAATGGCACTCCCAAATGAAATCTACTCTGGCCTATTACATTGTGATAGTGCCAAAGAGCTTTGGGACTGCCTAAAAGAACAGTTTGGAGGAACTGAAGAGGTGATTGCCAACACCAGAGAAATCTTGGCTCAACAATATGAGACTTTTGCTCACATTAATGGGGAAACTTTAACACAACAATTTGAAAGATTTTCCTCATTAATATCTGAGCTAAAACTAAATGGTCAGACCTACACAACTGTATCTATGCTTCATAGATTTTTAAGGTCTTTACCTGATAAATGGGAAACATACTCAATAGTCTTAAGATCTGTGACACCCGGCATGTTCGGCTTAAACATATTAGTAACATCTAAGTCTACCTTAGCGAGAAACGTTTATAAACAAACTTAACTGGGTTAGTTGAGTCGGGTCAAGTTAGGATTGTCTAGGGTACAATGATCTGGAGGATCATTGGGAGTCGTTTTGGGTAATACACTAGTACCGGGTTCCGTTGTTGGTGACATTACATGAACTAATTAAGTATATGTGTAGATTATGGGTCGTGTGGTGGATTATATACATAGATGTGTTTAAATAATGTGTAAATGATTATCTGTGCTTAAATGTGTTAAATATAGACTAAGGATGCATGCTTATGTGTTAAGATGTGTTAGAATGCGTTAAACACGACAAACTGAAAAACTAGTTAAAAAGGGGTCTTGGTTCGACCACTTCGAGTGGTCGAAGGAGAAGAAATTGTCTGGTTCGACCCTTGTAAATGGGCGAACCAGGGAAGTGGAATTTGAAGAATTCCCTTCGACCAGACAGGGCTCATTCGACCCTGTGAAAGGGTCGAAGGAGACCACCTTCGACCAATGAATTGGGGCGAAGGAGGATTAGTATAAATACCAACCTTTGTCATTTTTCATCATTTCACAAACCCTAACCGTCCCAAAACGCTCTCAAACGATCTTAAACACTAAGGAAGGAGTTTTTGCTCTTCTTTTTCATAATCTAACCTATCTACAACATCTAAACAAGAATCCAAGGTGTGTTCATAATCCTAAACCTTTTTAAAAGCATTTTAATTCGTTTTCATCTAACCCTAATTGTCCGGATCTGTTCTAAGGGTGTTTTTATGATTAAAAACCTTTTAAACATCTTTCTAAATCAAAACACGATCATTTAACATAGGTTTTCATGATGAATAACATATGTAAATTGTGTATTATGTGGTGTTATGTGTTGTTCAATGATTTGCTGCTATATCTATGATAGAAACATGATATAGGATTGTTATTAATGTTGGAATATTGTTGTCTAGGGTTAGGATTGGATATGATGATATTTGGGGGTTTTATTGGATTAAAACTTGATGTATGAATATTTATGATCAATAGAATGGATAAGAAAGATCGGATAATCGACAAACTGAGTATTTTAAGCTAAGCATGAATCGATTTCAAAATTTTCCAAATTGGGTAAATTATTCATGCATGAAAGTGATGTTTCCATAATCTTTACCATTTTGGGAAAGGGCTGAAACGGACGTATTATCGGGGGAAATCGGTGGGGTTTTGTAGGGATAAGTTATCCATGCTTGACTGCTGTGTTTGATGATGTTTCGAGTCGTTTTGAATGTGTTTGAAGCGTTTTTAGGAAAAATTGTACAACAGGGGCGAACCTAACCTCCTTCGCCCGATCGAAGGTGCGAAGGAGGAAGACCAGGGTCGAACCTGGGTTTTTGTGGGACGAAAGAGGTAAAACGGGCGAAGGAGACATCGAACGGTCGAACGAAATGTAAAACGGGCGAAGGAGACTAAAAAGGTGCGAAGGAGACTTAAAACTGACTGGTTCGACCGTTCTGATGCAGAAATGAGATTTTTGATACAAACTAAGTGTTTTATGCTTGAACCTTGTGTGTAATCTATGTGTACTTGATTAGTTAGGGTAATGGGTCACCAACGGGATGTCGGGTCGGTCTAGTGTGTCGGTTAAACATTTAAACACATTTTAAAACATACTTGGTTACGATCTGGACAATCGGGGACTAGATAACCTTATGGTTATTAGTCAAAACACTTATGTGAACATTTTGATAGATCTCCGGTAGAGGGATTATCAAGGGCTAAACATCTTTACTTGTAATTGAAGAACGCTATCTAAGGTGAGTTCACGGCCCCACTTTTACTGCTTTAACTTTTGGGGGAGAAAACATGCGCTAAACGGTTTTGGTAACATATGTCATACTATGGTTTTAACTTTATATTGCTATACGATCTTTTGGAAAGTCCCGGGGGAAACCATGAATGTGCGGGGATGCACAACGGGGAAATGTGGATAGATCTATTGGGCGTGACCTGCCCCACTCGTCGGCTTGGAGGGCCGGGCGGGTGCATATTGTCTCGAACAGGTACATTGGTATCATGCTGAACATACGGGCTGCTTAAACATACTGAACATTGCTGAACGTGTCTAGTAATGGTTTCCAATCGTAGTAGTAATGAAACATATGCCTAGCTAGCGTACTTGGTAACATTGATATAGTACGGACATGGTAACGTTTTGGTAACATTTTGAACAAACCTGTGAACTCACCAGCATTATATGTTGACATCTTTTTGGCATGTTTTTCTCAGGTCGCTAAGGTAGCAATGAACGGAACTAGGCGCACGGGTCTGCATTGGCGTCTAGACTTAGTTGAACGTTTTGTAATAAAAGTATTTTGAACAACTTTTGAGATGATAGCATAGTTGATTAAATGCTACTGAACCGCTTCCGCTTATTAAATTAATGGTTATGTCTATTTATGTTTGCATATAGGGTTGTTTATTGTGATCGTTGACTTGGATCCTGGTTTGTCATGCGCCTCGCGGTAAAACCCCGCAAGTGGTAATTTGAGGGTGTGACAGATTGGTATCAGAGCCAATGGTTATAGTGAACTAGGACTGCATGTAGAGTCTGGTCTATAGCCGAGTCGCACACACTAGACGGTCACATACTTTGGGTCTATTAGTGGGATACGTACTAACGTTGTCGGGGTGTCCTTACATCATCATCATGTTTCTCCGTTACATCATCCGCTTTTATTTGGGTTCTTACCTACTCTTGTCTTCTTCTTCTGGATTGAAGAAGGAGGGTTGATTTGTTGGTTCTAGACACACATGCCTTCTTACACTTGCACCTATTGTCACACGTTACTAGGCGACGATATTCAGTGACTGGGGTCTGGATTAGGGATACATCTGGAAGACCATGTAGAGCAGTTTATCATTTCGGGTGCACACGAAATAATAAACTGGAATGCATGAAAATCCCGATGGACTTCGAGTTTGGATGTATAGTCCTGAATTTGTCCCTAGGTTAACTCTTGTAAATTTCTAGTGGTTGACACTGGAGGTGAATCTGAATCCCTCGATTTCTTGATTTGTTAGATCATGTCTGGTGCTCGCGGTGGTGGACGTCGTGGTGGCGGTGGTGGCCGTGCTGGCGGCGGTGGTCGCGCTGGAAGCGGTGGTCGTGGAAACATCAACATGACCCAGGCTGAACTGAACAACTTGCTACAGCAGCAAGTGAACATGGCTATGGCTAATTTCCAGGCTGGGATTAATGCCATGGGTGGTGAGTTGATTTTTGTCGACCTTGCCTCATTTTTGGGTTTCGTGTCCTTTCGTTTGTGTTTTACTCGTGTACCGTGTTTCAGGTGTTGGTGCCAATCCACCCCCACCTCAGTGCTCTTATAAGAAGTTTAGGGATTGTCAGCCCCATAACTTCGCTGGAACTGAGGGAGCGGTGGGACTGCTCCGATGGCTGGAGAAGGTGGAATCTGTGTTTGTTATGTGTAATTGTCCTGCTGGGGACTGGGTGAAGTATGCTACTGCAACATTTGAGGGGCCTGCACTGTCGTGGTGGAATGCTACTACACAGAACATGGGATTGGGGAGGCTATTGCTATGCCTTGGGCGGAGTTCGTGCAGCTATTGAGAGGTGAGTACTGTCCGAGAGAGGAGATACAGAAGTTGGAGCATGAGGTCTGGAGTTACAAGATGGTTGGGTCGGAGATTGAGGAATATACTGTGAGGAGGAACGAGCTGGCGGTGTTGTGTCCTGACTTACACACACCCGAGTACAGGAGGATCGAGCACTATGTGTCTGGACTAGTGCCCGAGATTGCTGGGTTGGTGGCTGCTGGGAATCTTCCCACTATTGCTGAAGTTGTCCGATCAGCTCATCGGATGACTAACCTGAAGGTGGCGGAAGGCGTTTTTCCACCCAAGGGTGCTACTGTGAAGGTTGCTGAGGGGAACAAGAGGAAGTGGGAGAGTGTGGGGAAGAGTGTGGTGCTAGCTCAGCCGGCAAAGAAGTTTGAGTCATCTGGGTCTTCTTCTGGACAGAAGACGAGTGGGTATGTTGGGAAGCATCCCAAGTGCAACAAGTGTGGTTTTCATCATTCTGGGAATTGTGATAGGGCTCGTTGTCATCGGTGCCATCAGTTGGGGCACCATGCTAAGGATTGCAAGGTGGCACTCACCCCAACTCAGACTCCTGCAGCTACTCCTGCTCCTGCTGCTCAGGGGACTCAGGGGAGGCAGGGGTGTTATCACTGTGGTGACATGGGACATTTCAAGCGTGACTGTCCCAAACTGAAGCAGGGCGATAACGGGAGGGGCGGGAACGGTAACGGGAACAACGGCAGCGGAGGCAGGACTGCACGTGCTTTCGTCATTGGATCTGCGGAGGCTAGGCAGGATCCAGACACAGTTACCGGTACGTTCCTTCTTAATTATCGCTATGTTTCTGTCTTGTTTGATTCTGGTGCCGATAAGAGTTTCGTATTTTGGACATTAGTCGATTGCTAGATATAGTACCCACACCTTTAGAGGCTAAGTACTTAATAGAATTGGCTGATGGTAAGAAAATCGAAGCGACACACACCCTTAGGGAATGTCGCTTGGAACTGTCGGGTTTGTCTTTCCCCATTGACCTTATGCCGGTACCCCTGGGTAGTTTTGATGTCGTGGTTGGCATGGATTGGTTATCGTTGTATCGCGCGGAGATCGTTTGTTTTGACAAGGTTATTCGGATCCCTCTCCCTGATGGAGAGATTCTTTCGGTTCGGGGCGAGAAAAGCGGTGCTCCGCTGAGTATCATTTCTAGCATGAAGGCCCGTAAGTATCTTCGGAAGAGCTGTTCGGCCATTCTGGCACTTGTTAACGTTTCTACTGACGATGAGAAGAAGATCGAGGATATTCCGGTGGTTCGTGACTTTTCTGATGTGTTTCCTGATGATTTACCTGGTCTTCCTCCCCATCGTCAGGTTGAGTTTGGTATCAATCTTACTCCGGGCGCTGCTCCTATTGCCCGAGCTCCGTATCGTCTTGCACCTCCCGAGATGCAAGAGTTGTCCAGCCAGTTACAGGAACTCTTGGAAAAGGGTTTCATTCGGCCGAGTTCTTCCCCGTGGGGAGCTCCTATTTTGTTTGTGAAGAAGAAGGACGGAAGTCTTCGCATGTGTATTGATTATCGTGAGCTGAACAAAGTGACCATCAAAAATCGTTATCCTCTTCCTCGCATTGATGATCTCTTTGACCAGCTTCAGGGCTCCAGTTACTATTCGAAGATTGATTTGCGGTCCGGTTATCACCAGTTGCGCGTCAGGGAAGCTGACATTCAGAAGACTGCTTTTCGCACTCGTTATGGCCATTTTGAGTTCCTGGTCATGCCTTTCGGTCTCATTAACGCACCGGCGGTGTTCATGGACTTGATGAACCGCGTTTGCAAACCTTACCTTGATAAGTTCGTCATCGTGTTCATTTACGACATTTTGATTTACTCCAAGAACAAGGCGGATCATGAGGAACATCTACGGTTGGTTTTGGAACTTTTGAGACAGGAGCAGTTGTATGCTAAGTTCTCAAAGTGTGATTTTTGGTTACGTGAAGTTCAATTCTTAGGACATATGGTGAATGAACTGGGAATTCATGTCGATCCGGCTAAGATCGAAGCTATTAAGGACTGGGAAGCACCAAAGACGCCATCTGAGGTGCGGCAATTCCTAGGTCTTGCGGGTTATTATCGTCGTTTCATTAAGGGATTTTCGAAGATCGCTCAACCCCTCACTGCTCTTACCCAGAAGGACCGAAAGTTTGACTGGGATGAACCACAAGAATCAGCATTTCAGATGCTGAAGCTTAAACTTTGTTCTGCACCTATCTTATCCCTACCTGAGGGTACGGATGACTTTGTTGTGTACTGTGATGCTTCTATTCGTGGTCTCGGTTGCGTGTTGATGCAACGCGGAAGGTTATTGCTTATGCTTCTCGCCAACTCAAAGTTCATGAGAAGAACTATACTACTCATGACTTGGAACTGGGTGCGGTAGTTTTTGCGTTGAAAATCTGGAGACATTACTTGTACGGTACCAAGTGTGAAGTATACACTGATCACAAGAGTCTTCAGCATATTTTTGACCAGAAGGTGTTGAACATGCGGCAGCGTCGCTGGGTTGAACTCCTGAACGATTATGATTGTGCCATCAAATACCATCCTGGCAAGGCGAACGTTGTGGCGGACGCCTTGAGCAGGAAGGAGTCTGCAAACCCTCGCTGTGTTCGAGCCTTACAGCTCACCATTCATTCGTCGTTGCCTGACCGAATCCGTTCTGCACAATTGGAAGCCTTGAAGGAGGAAAACCTTAAGGCTGAAACTATGCACAGTGCTGACAAGCATCTTGAACTCAGGACCGATGGCTTACACTATTTTGCGGGACGTGTTTAGGTCCCATTATTCGGGGATTGCGCGAGTTTGTTCTGGATGAAGCTCACAAATCCCGGTATTCTATCCACCCTGGCTCCGATAAGATGTATCAGGATTTGAAGATACTTTATTGGTGGCCGAACATGAAGCTGACATAGCTTCTTACGTCAGCAAATGTTTGACTTGTGCTAAAGTCAAGGTGGAGTATCAGAGGTCGTCTGGTCTCCTGCAACAACCAGAGGTTCCGGAATGGAAGTGGGAACGAATCACGATGGATTTTGTCACCAAGCTGCCAAGGTCGCCTAGTGGTTATGATATGATTTGGGTGATAGTTGACCGCTGACAAAATCGGCATGTTTTATACCTATTAAGGAAACCGACGGACTCGAGCGGTTGGCTCGACTTTACCTTAAGGAGGTGGTTGCTCGGCACGGGGTGCCTGTTTCTATTATCTCTGATCGTGATTCTCGTTTTGCTTCGCGTTTCTGGAAGGCTCTGCACAAGGCTTTGGGTACTCAGTTGGATATGAGTACGGCTTATCATCCGCAAACTGATGGACAGAGTGAGCGGACGATTCAAACCTTGGAAGACATGCTTCGGGCATGTGTTATCGATTTTGGCAAAAGTTGGGAGATCCACCTGCCGTTAGTGGAGTTCTCCTACAACAACAGCTATCACTCTAGCATCAAGGCAGCTCTGTTCGAGGCTCTTTACGGACGGAAATGCGATCACCACTTTGTTGGGCCGAGGTGGGCGAGAGCCAGCTCACTGGTCCGGAACTCGTGTACGAAACTTCGGAGAAAATCGTACAGATCCGTCAACGTTTGGCTGCTGCACGGGATCGTCAGAAGAGCTATGCTGATCGCCGTCGAAAACCTTTAGAGTTCCAGGTTGGGGACAAAGTACTTCTGAAAGTTTCTCCATGGAAGGGCGTCATACGCTTTGGAAAGCGTGGCAAGCTTAACCCTCGTTATGTCGGACCATTCGCAATCCTGGATCGGATTGGACCGTGGCATACAGACTCGACTTACCGGCGGAGCTCGGTAGTGTGTACAACGTCTTCCATGTGTCTAACTTGAAGAAGTGTTTGGCTGATGAATCTCTCATTGTACCACTGGAAGAGATCAAGGTTGATGATCGTCTTCGCATTGTGGAGGAACCTGTCGAGATTCTCGACTACAAGATTCGTAGCCTTCGTCGGAGTAAAATCCGCATCGTTAAAGTCCGTTGGAACTCGAACCGTGGACCGGAGTTCACATGGGAACGGGAGGATCAGATGAAAGCTAAGTATCCTCATCTTTTTCCGAAGCGCGCGTTTGAATCGAGGCATGTTACTGCTGAAGCGGAATGAATCTCGGGTCGAGATTCCTTTCAACGTGGGGATGATATGACATCCGGTAATTTTCTTTTCGTTATGTTCTTTTTGTTTCCTACTTTTGGGGCTTTGCGCAATTTTCGGGACGAAAATTCTTTCAACGTGGGGATGATGTGACACCCGACATGTTCGGCTTAAACATATTAGTAACATCTAAGTCTACCTTAGCGAGAAACGTTTATAAACAAACTTAACTGGGTTAGTTGAGTCGGTCAAGTTAGGATTGTCCAGGGTACAATGATCTGGAGGATCATTGGGAGTCGTTTTGGGTAATACACTAGTACCGGGTTCCGTTGTTGGTGACATTACATGAACTAATTAAGTATATGTGTAGATTATGGGTCGTGTGGTGGATTATATACATAGATGTGTTTAAATAATGTGTAAATGATTATCTGTGCTTAAATGTGTTAAATATAGACTAAGGATGCATGCTTATGTGTTAAGATGTGTTAGAATGCGTTAAACACGACAAACTGGAAAACTAGTTAAAAAAGGGGTCTTGGTTCGACCACTTCGAGTGGTCGAAGGAGAAGAAATTGTCTGGTTCGACCCT
Source organism: Ambrosia x helenae (assembly GCA_030844895.1). Taxonomy (NCBI): domain Eukaryota; kingdom Viridiplantae; phylum Streptophyta; class Magnoliopsida; order Asterales; family Asteraceae; genus Ambrosia; species Ambrosia x helenae. Next base: position 64,967 of record JAUTDX010000487.1, on the reverse strand, counting down.
TGTAAATGGGCGAACCAGGGAAGTGGAATTTGAAGAATTCCCTTCGACCAGACAGGGCTCATTCGACCCTGTGAAAGGGTCGAAGGAGACCACCTTCGACCAATGAATTGGGGCGAAGGAGGATTAGTATAAATACCAACCTTTGTCATTTTTCATCATTTCACAAACCCTAACCGTCCCAAAACGCTCTCAAACGATCTTAAACACTAAGGAAGGAGTTTTTGCTCTTCTTTTTCATAATCTAACCTATCTACAACAACTAAACAAGAATCCAAGGTGTGTTCATAATCCTAAACCTTTTTAAAAGCATTTTAATTCGTTTTCATCTAACCCTAATTGTCCGGATCTGTTCTAAGGGTGTTTTTATGATTAAAAACCTTTTAAACATCTTTCTAAATCAAAACATGATCATTTAACATAGGTTTTCATGATGAATAACATATGTAAATTGTGTATTATGTGGTGTTATGTGTTGTTCAATGATTTGCTGCTATATCTATGATAGAAACATGATATAGGATTGTTATTAATGTTGGAATATTGTTGTCTAGGGTTAGGATTAGATATGATGATATTTGGGGGTTTTTTATTGGATTAAAACTTGATGTATGAATATTTATGATCAATAGAATGGATAAGAAAATCGGATAATCGACAAACTGAGTATTTTAAGCTAAGCATGAATCGATTTCAAAATTTCCAATTGGGTAAATTATTCATGCATGAAAGTGATGTTTCCATAATCTTTACCATTTTGGGAAAGGGCTGAAACGGACGTATTATCGGGGGAAATCGGTGGGGTTTTGTAGGGATAAGTTATCCATGCTTGACTGCTGTGTTTGATGATGTTTCGAGTCGTTTTGAATGTGTTTGAAGCGTTTTTAGGAAAAATTGTACAACAGGGGCGAACCTAACCTCCTTCGACCGATCGAAGGTGCGAAGGAGGAAGACCAGGGTCGAACCTGGGTTTTTGTGGGACAAAAGAGGTAAAACGGGTGAAGGAGACATCGAACGGTCGAACGAAATGTAAAACGGGCGAAGGAGACTAAAAGGTGCGAAGGAGACTTAAAACTGACTGGTTCGACCGTTCTGATGCAGAAATGAGATTTTTGATACAAACTAAGTGTTTTATGCTTGAACCTTGTGTGTAATCTATGTGTACTTGATTAGTTAGGGTAATGGGTCACCAACGGGATGTCGGGTCGGTCTAGTGTGTCGGTTAAACATTTAAACACGTTTTAAAACATACTTGGTTACGATCTGGACAATCGGGGACTAGATAACCTTATGGTTATTAGTCAGAACACTTATGTGAACATTTTGATAGATCTCCGGTAGAGGGATTATCAAGGGCTAAACATCTTTACTTGTAATTGAAGAACGCTATCTAAGGTGAGTTCACGGCCCCACTTTTACTGCTTTAACTTTTGGGGGAGAAAACATGCGCTAAACGGTTTTGGTAACATATGTCATACTATGGTTTTTAACTTTATATTGCTATATGATCTTTTGGAAAGTCCCGGGGGAAACCATGAATGTGCGGGGATGCACAACGGGGGAAATGTGGATAGATCTATTAGGCGTGACCTGCCCCACTCGTCGGCTTGGAGGGCCGGGCGGGTGCATATTGTCTCTAACAGGTACATTGGTATCATGCTGAACATACGGGCTGCTTAAACATGCTGAACATTGCTGAACGTGTCTAGTAATGGTTTCCAATCGTAGTAGTAATGAAACATACGCCTAGCTAGCGTACTTGGTAACATTGATATAGTACGGACATGGTAACGTTTTGGTAACATTTTGAACAAACCTGTGAACTCACCAGCATTATATGTTGACATCTTTTTGGCATGTTCTTCTCAGGTCGCTAAGGTAGCAATGAACGGAACTAGGCGCACGGGTCTGCATTGGCGTCTAGACTTAGTTGCACGTTTTGTAATAAAAGTATTTTGAACAACTTTTGAGATGATAGTATAGTTGATTAAATGCTACTGAACCGCTTCCGCTTATTAAATTAATGGTTATGTCTATTTACGTTTGCATATAGGGTTGTTTATTGTGATCGTTGACTTGGATCCTGGTTTGTCATACGCCTCACGGTAAAACCCCGCAAGTGGTAATTTGAGGGTGTGACAAGATCTTCATCAGACTTTAGCTCCCTCACTCTTACAAAACTTCATGGGAGATTACTTACTTTTGAGAGAGAAATTGATCAAAAGAAAAAGTTACAAAATTCTGGCAAAACTGCTGATGACTATCTACCAGGTAGTACAGCACTATTGGGACAAGACTCACCAACTTGTTCAAATAGTTTTGGATCTTTTGACCACATTGACATAACTGCTGGGATCTCATCTGAAAGATCATTCCCAGGTTATGACAATAATGACTTTAGTCAAACTGCTGATAACATGTGTTTTATCATGGATGATTTAAATAGTTTCAGCAGTGATGACCTAGAAGAAATGGATATTTTGCACCAACTGGCCATGTTAAGTTTAAAAACAAATAAATTTTACAAAAGGTCAGGAAGGAAGTTTCCAGGACTTAACAGTTCTACAAAAATTGGTTTTGACAAATCTAAACTTAGATGTCACAAGTGTCAAAAGTTGGGACACTTTGCTAGAGAGTGTAGAAGCTCTGGCTTTAACCAATCTCAATCTGGAAACAATTTTAACCCCAATTATAACAGGAATAATGGAACACAAGGGAGTGCACATTTTGTACAGGCACAAGCTCCACAACACCAATATGTGCCACAAATACAATATGTACAGATGCCTGCTCAACAGATGCAGAGCCAACAATCAATCCCTCCCTTTCCAGCTGCTCAACAACCTCCACAGCAACAACAACCCTATCAACAAAGTTTATTTACTTCAGAGTATGTTGACTGGAGTAGTCTTCCTTTTGACACCACAGAGTGCAATCCTGATGCAGACAACAAAATGTTTGACATCAACTGGGGAGAGCCTGACAATGGCAGAAAGAACTTTGCCTTAATGGCATTTGAGGGATGCTCCTCAAAATCTGCCTTGTCACAGGTATCAAAAGAATCTTTGACAAAATTATGTTCAAATTCATGCAAAGAATCTTTTGCTCTCATAAGAGAGACAAATGTGCACTTACAAGGAAAAGGAAATGACTCTGAGAGAAAATTCACTCAGATTAAATGTGATTTAGAAAGAAAACTTTCTGCAAAAACAAAAGAAGTTTCTAAATTATCTAACTCTGCTATTGAAACCCAAGCACAAATTAAAATCATGATTAATGACCTAGGGAATATCAGACAAGAGCTTGCTGACACCAAGGTCACATGTGAAAAATGGGTGGAATCTTGTAAGGGGTACCAACTATTGCTAAACAAACAAAGTGCTTCAAATGTTAGGTTTGGCATAGGGTACAATCACACTGAAACACCAACAGATTTCTCTCCCAAAACTACTGAAGATGGGAGAAAAATTGTTTCAGTTGAAACTTCTGAAGAGGAAGAATGCACATCTTTCCATGAAAACTTTCTAAATTCACACAAAGAAAGTTCTTCAGAAGTACTGATTAAATCTGACTATAAGACATCAGTAGTTTCAACTACATCAGGAGTTGAGAACCTGAAAACTACTGATAACCTAAAACCAATCAAAACAGTCAGAAACTTGTCTTTGAAAGAAAAGACAAAAGAATGTGAAATTTGTGGTCTGTTCAACCACAAAACAGAATTTTGCAGATATAGAAAAGGTATTCAGTTCAACAAGAAAAATCAACAACTGGTTGTGGGAAAACAAATAAAAAATGATTATGTAAAAACTTTTTCTCCCAAGAAACAACAACCAGCAAAAACCTTTTCTCAGAAAAAGATAAAATCTCAACAAAAGTCTTTTTCTCAAAATTCTCTTTCAGTATTTAGACCTGAATCATCAGCAGTTTCACAAACTGCTGAGATTAAAGATCTTATGAACTTGGTACAACTACTGATGACCAAAGTTGATGGTGGTCCTCAAAAGGATACCACCATTGTTCTTAATGCAAAATCCATTGCCAAAAAGACATGGATTTCTAAACTTGGTCAAGAACAAACTGTAAATGTTCTCAAGAGCAAACCCAAAGCCAAACTGGCTTGGGTTCCTAAATCTAACTAGTTTGCTATCTTGTGCAGAGAGTTTCCAGAGGCTTAAACAGCATTTGGTATGTAGACAGTGGAGGCTCAATGCACATGACAGGATGCAGATACCTGATAAACAATTTTATCAGTCAAAGATATGGATCTGTATCCTTTGGGAACAATGCTAAGGGATATGTGCTAGGACATGGCAATGTCTCCTCTGGCAAAATACAGTTTGACAAGGTCAATCTGGTTAAAAACCTTGAGTACAACTTGCTAAGTGTGTCACAAATGTGTGATAAAGGATATTCTTCCTTTTTCACAAAGACATCATGCAAGATCATATCACCAGAAGGCCAGAAGTTGATAGAGAAGATCATTGAAGATCATACTTTGTTAATAGCCAAAAGATGTGGCAATGTCTATGCAGTGGACATTGAAAAAGACAAAGTACTGAACAACACTGCCTGTTTCTTCTCAAGGGCATCAACTTCAGAAACTGATCTCTGGCACAGGAGACTTGGCCATGTGAACTTTAAAACTATAAATAAAGTCACAAAAATGGGCTTGGTCAGAGGTCTACCCTTAAAAGTATACCAGTGTCAAGAACACTGTGTATCCTGTTTAAAGGGAAAACAGCATAAGTCATCTTATAAGTCTATTGAAGAATAAAAAACAACTGCATGTCTTCAACTACTCCATATGGACTTATTTAGGCCTGTAAAAATCATGAGCCTTGGTAAGAAGAAGTACTGCTTAGTCATCATTGATGACTACTCAAGATTTACATGGGTATTCTTCTTATTTTCCAAGGATGAGGCTGCTGAAATCATCAAGTTCTTTATTCTACAAGTAGAGAAGCAATACTCTCTACCTGTCAAAACCATTAGAAGTGATAATGGGACAGAGTTCAGGAACAAAACTCTGGATGAATTCTGTTTGTCTAAAGGGATTGTTAGACAATTAAGTGTTGCCAGAACTCCTGAATAAAATGGTGTGGTAGAAAGGAAGAACAGAACTTTAATAGAAGGAGCAAGAACAATGTTAGCTGATTCTGGCCTACCTTTATACTTTTGGGCAGAAGCAGTTAACACATAACAAAATGGTGTGGTAGAAAGGAAGAACAGAACTTTAATAGAAGGAGCAAGAACAATGTTAGCTGATTCTGGCCTACCTTTATACTTTTGGGCATAAGCAGTTAACACATCATGTTATGTTCAAAATAGAGTTCTTATTGTCAAGAGACATTCAAAAACTGCCTATGAAGTTCTTCATGGCATGAGGCCCCTTATCTCCTTTTTCAGGGCTTTTGGGTGTCAATGTTTCATCTTGAACATTAAGGAATCTATTTCAAAGTTTGCTGTCAAAGTTGACTCAGGTTACTTTCTTGGTTATTCTTCAACTAGAAAAGCCTACAAGGTTTTAAACTCAAAAACCAGGATAGTAGAAGAAACACTGAATGTCAAGTTCAATGAGTTAATACACACTCTCATTCCAGCACATCCTGCTGAACTTTTTGAACTTGACAGCTTCCATTTTGGACCTGAAAAGACTGTCACTTCATCAAAACCTACTTATTATGGTGATCAAAGGTTTGATGATGAGGATCCAGCACCATGGACTCCTCAAACAGTCATTAAGTCAACTTCAAAACCATCAGAAGTTTCACAAACTTCTGATTCAACAAATACTGAAGGACAAACTCAAACATCTGCTTCAGCACCTGCAACTACTGAAGACACTGAAACTGCTGAACCAGATATAATAGACCTCAGTAGTTTGTTTGAAGAACATGAGCCACCAATACCAGTCAGTGGTTTACAACAACTGATCGAACACAAAGACCATCCACTTGATCAAATCATGGGTGATATTGCATCAGGTGTTCTTACAAGAAACCAGCTTTCCAACTTTTGTCTATTCTCAGCATTTATTTCATAGTTGGAACCAAAGAAGTACCAGGAAGCTCTCAAAGACAACAATTGGGTGCAGGCAATGCAAGATGAATTGCTTCAATTCAACAAGCAACAGGTTTGGGAAATCTGTCCCTTACCACCAAACAAGCAACCAATTGGCACAAGATGGGTTTTCAGGAACAAACAAGATGAAGCTGGTATTATTATCAAGAATAAGGCAAGACTGGTAGTACAAGGTTACTCTCAAGAAGAAGGAATTGACTATGATGAAACCTTTGCTCCAGTTGCAAGGCTTGAAGCCATCAGGTTATTTCTGGCCTATGCCATTTCCAACAAAATAAAAGTTTATCAAATGGATGTCAAGAGTGCATTTTTGTATGCAAAGATAAAAGAGGAAGTGTATGTTTGTCAGCCACCTGGGTTTGAGGATCCTTCTCATCCTGAGTGGGTGTACAAACTAGACAAAGCTCTTTATGGGCTCAAACAGGCTCCAAGAGCCTGGTATGATACACTTTCAACCTTTTTACTCAAAAATACTTCACAAGAGGTGCCATTGATAAAACTCTTTTCATAAAACATGTTGGAAATCATGTCTTACTTGTTCAAATATATGTTGATGATATAATTTTTGGTTCAACAAACACAAAATTGTGTGATGAATTTAAGAAACTCATGCAATCAAAATTTGAGATGAGTACAATGGGAGAACTGCAGTACTTTCTGGGACTGCAGATTAAACAATAATCAAATGGAACTTTTATACATCAATCAAAATATGTTAAAGAATTATTAAACAAATTTTCTTTACAAGACTGTAAATCATGTTCCACTCCCATGACACCAACCACACAAGTTGAACCAGATGATCAAGGAAAACAGGTTGATCAAACCATGTATAGATGTATGATAGGTTCCCTTTTATATCTAACTGCTTCTAGACCAGATATTATGTTTTCAACATGTGTCTGTGCTAGATATCAATCAGCTCCTAGGGAATCACACCTTATTGCAGTCAAAAGAATCTTCAGATATCTGAAAGGAACTCCTACATTTGGAATTTGGTATCCTGCTTCAAGCAATACCAAGTTATCAGCTTTTTCAGATAGTGACTATGCAGGGTGTAAAATGTCAAGAAAATCAACATCTGGTGGTTGTCAATTCTTGGGAAACTGTCTAGTGTCCTGGCAATCAAAGAAACAAACATCTGTTGCAACTTCAACTGCTGAAGCGGAATACATTGCAGCAGCAAGTTGTACATCACAGATACAATGGCTCCAATATCAACTTCTTGATTATGGAATCAAAGAGACCAAGACACCATTGCTTGTAGACAGCAAATCTGCCATTAGCGTCATTCAAAATCCTGTTCAGTTTTCAAAAACTAAACACATTGAAATCAGGTATCATTTCATAAGAGATTGCTATGAAAAAGGCAAGATTGAAGTGAAACATGTAGCAATAGCTAATCAAATAGCTGACATATTCACTAAACCCCTTGACACATCAACATTTCAGAAGTTAGTATCCATGCTAGGGATGCTAAATTTGTAAGTGTTTCTCTTTATTTTTCTGCACAACTTTTTTATTTTTCACTTACATCTGTTTTCAAAAACTTGAAAAACTTCTGAAAAGAGAGAAACTACTGATGAACAAAACATCAGTATGGGGATATTTTCTAAAAAGTGATTAACTTCTGATAAAACAACCTTCAGAAGTTATGAATAAAGTATTTATAAAGTATTTCTCATCAGCTGTTCAAAACTGCTGAAGAGAAAGTGGGAACTACTGATGAGAAAAATTCTTCATCAGCAGTTTAGTCAAAAAGGGCAAATCAGACTTTTCCCATCATCAGAAGTTTGACCTAGTCGGTTTAAAACTTCTGATAAAGAGGTTTTTAACCTAGGCGGTTTAAAACTTCTGATAAAGAAGATCCAAGCGGTTAAAAACTTCTGATAAATATCTTTTTTCAACACTTATCCATTCAAAAACAAAAATTCCCTCCTTCTCTCTCAAGAAAGCTCTCAAACCCCTGAACCTGCAACATAAACACTGTTCGATTCATACACACACACACAAACCACATGGCTTTAGTTCTTAAACAGGGACACAATCTCAGAGCCTACTTAGAAAAACAAGAAGGTTGGTCCCAATATGATGAGATCATTGATCTCGTCGTCAAATCCCAATATTTCACCGCTCTCACAATAGACCCACCAATACATCCTGAAACTCTCAATGAGTTCTGGGCTAATGCTGAGACAGTGATGGTGGATGATGAAGTTATCTCTCTCAACTCAACAATTAAAGGGAGACAAATGGCCATCACACCGGCCATACTTGCAAACAGACTGGGGTTGAATGATGTGAATGCCCCTGAAAAGTTTGACAACTCTGCAATCCACCTAACCATGACTGAGTGTGGTTATCAAGGTACTCTCTCAGAAGCTACTATCTTTAAAAAGTATTTTGAACCAAAATATAAACTTTTGTTTCATTATATAATTATGTGCTTGAGTCCTAAAACAGGGTCTTATGACCAGATGCCCTCAACCTTTCAACCAATTTTTCATTCCATTATGAATGAAACAAATTTCAGGGCATCAAAACTTTTCTTTAATGAGTTGGTGTTACATCACAATAACACTAAGAAAATTTTTTTGTTATATCCAAGGTTCATTATGCAATGCATAATAAATGAACTGGGTAATGAGGTGCTTGTGGGTAAAACTGAAATTTTAAAACCCTTAACCTCACAAGCATACTCAAGGCACAACAAACAGGCTGCCTGGCCAGAATATGACCAAGGGGAACCAGAACCAGTCCCCATGGAACCCTCATCTTCCAAACCTACTCCACCAAAGGCCAAGAAACCCAAGGTACAAAAACAAAAACCCACCAAACCTAAAAGAAAAGCTGTTCAGGAGGTTGAGATGCCTGAACAAACTATTGTGCAATCTGCACTTCTTAAAGATGTGACTGAAACATCCTCTCAGTCTCATCCATCTCAAACCCCACCAAGAGCACCAATCACAACCCTTTTCAAAAGAAAAAGACTTAAGAAAACTATTCCAATTGATTCTTCTTTTGAAACTGCTGAACCCACTGCCCAAACTACTGAACCAGCACCCCAAATTTCTGAACTAGACATTGAAATAGCCAAACTTCTCTCTGGGCTAAAAGAGAAAGTCCCATCTACACATGTCAGTCCCCATCAACCACATAAAACAGGGGACATAGCCTCAGAAATTGACATGGATGTGGACACTCAAAGCCCTAACCAAAGAGATGAGGATGAACCAGAGTCTCTAAGCCCAAACTTAGAAACTTTTGGTACTTTTGAGGCTGCTACTACTCATTTACCACCCAGTGGTGGACCTGAGGACAGAAGTAACATAGCTAAGACCTCAACTGTGGCAACTACTGATGAAGGCTTAATGCCTGAGGTAGGAAATCCTCTGAACCAAGAAAAAGAGGTACATGAGACAACTGAGTTGGGCTCAGCTCATGATGTAACTGATACAGTCCTCATTGAGGATGTAATCAGGGATTCAGATGATTCCATTGATTTGGATGATGTTTCAAAACACCAAACTACTGAATTGACGGCTACAAGTGAAGGTCCTGCACCTGGTGTATCTAAGCTCATGAAGCTAGTCACACCAGCTCAGGTTAAAGCCCACTCAATCCATGATTCCCCTAGAGTGGCATCTTCTGTACAACAAGAAGATCACCCAAAAACACACCCCTCACTACAAATGCCTACCCAATTCCCTGGGCAAACAAGCATAGACATGAACCAGCTATGCAGCCCAGATGGTCCCTTATACCACATGATGAACACCCTCATCAAGAAACACTTCCAAACATACACAGCTAACTTGGAGCTATCCATGAAGAACCAATTTGGAGTGATACAGACGAAGATGAATGATTTGTTCAACAAGATTGACTACAACAGCAAACAGATTGCTCATCTTACAGGTCAGTTCTCCCAAGCTTCAACTTCAAAAGCTGATGAAGCCAAAAAGGAGGAGAAAATCAAGGTACCTATGGATACACTTGAAGCCAGAAGAAAGGCAAGAGTGGCTATCCTAGCAATAGATCAAAAAGATCAAGCTAGAAAAGAAAAACTGGCCCAACAATTTGGTATCTCTATTCAAGAAGTAGAAGATGCTGAAAAGACTGATGAATCCCAAGGGCAAAATGAAGAAACCTCTGATGGCCAAACTTCTGATGAAGAATCAGAAAGTACTGAAGACAATCCTTCAGTAGTTGACAAACCTTCAGTTGTTGTCAACCCATCAAAGGTTAACACTTCCAAGACTCAAACTACTGACCCTTCCAGATCAACTGCTCCTATTCAACCAACTTCTGTTCCTACTAGGCCTATTACAACAGTTACCACAATGACTGTGCTAAACCCTTCTCCAATCTCTCAATCAGCAGAACTACTTGAGAAGAGTTTAGTGGCAGCCCAAAAGAAGGCCAGAGAAGATCAGATCTGGAAAACACTGGAAGAAAGGGATGACTTGGATCTAAGCCATGAAGAAAAACTTCAGGCTTATGAAGCTGAACTCCAAAGGCAGGCTAGCCTAGACCAGATTGCTGAAGAAGATAAAAGACATCAACTGATGTCTTACATTACAAAGAACAGCAAAATCAAAGCCCACACATTGAAGAGACTCTCTATGGAAGAGCTGACTAGAAGAGCTCAACTTATTGCAGATAAACTTGCAACAAGTAAAGACACAAAGGCCAAGAGAGCTCAGATGATAGAAGAACTGGTAGCAAATGGTTATGGTTCAAAAGCCTCAGTGTCCAAATGGAAAGAAGAAAGATTGGTGGACACATATAGAAAATATAAGGCTGCAAGGGCTGCAAATCCAGAGAAGTTTCAAACTGCTGAAGTTTCAACTTCAGTAGTTAGAACTTCTGGTGTTCAAAGAAGACCAGCTACTCAGAGAAAGAAATCAGAGGAGAATGTGAAGACTGATTTCAGAATGGTACTACTAGAAGGTAGTACAGTAGTCCATTCTGATTTTGATATAGAAGAAAAGCCTCTGATCACACAATTCAGGGATCCTTCCACCTTTGCATATCAAATCCAGAAGACCATCACAGACAAACTGCACACTAAGGTAGTAACTGAACATCATTTGCCAACATTTCAGATACCTAATGTGATGCAACAAGAACAAGGAAGTGAATCCCACCTGAGAGTCACTGAAGTTGAAAACATTCAACACACAGGAGAAACCCAGGGTACCACAATGGTTCCCTACACTTTAGACTTTGACAAGTCTAAAGAACCAATCATCAGATGGTCCTTTACTGATAGAAACTCAGTACTTGTGACAAGAAGAGATCAGACAAGCAGGGCCTATAGGTCGATGAATGATCTGAAGAAACTATCAACCAAAGACCTGCTTACAATCCAACACTTAGAACCACAAAAAGGGTCTCTTACTGATGAACAGCTCAACCAGCTCAAGAATTCCATGTTCAAAGGAATATGGAAAATTGTGAAGGACAGAAAAGAACAATAAGGAATTAGTAAGGTTTTGGCTTCATCAATCCAGGGGGAGATTGTTAGGACAAAAAGGATTGGTGAAACCACTTTTGCAAACCTTATTCTAATTCACTTCTGTCAAAATACTCTAAGTATAGAACTGCTGAAGAAGAAGGATCAAACTGCTGAGGAAGAGATTCAGAAGTGCTGAAGAAGAAAAGTCATCAGAAGTTCTGAAGTTCAAACCAGACACTTCTACTGAAGAACTACTGAAGACAAACTACTCATCAGTAGTTTGTCATTCATCAGTACTTACATGAAGATCTTTTCCACCGCCTTTGTATATCAGTAGTTTATTACTTTAGTATTTCTTTTTTGCTTTATGTACAAGTTCCAAGACTGCAACTTGTTGCAACTTGTTTCTGAACTTGCTTTTGGCAAGGTTCATGTATTTGTAAAGTCTGTAAATAGAAGGGTTCATCCTTCTGTTTTAAGACATTGATTTTTAATACAGAAATCCTTCAACACTTATTATTGTTATTTCCATTTCATGTTTATTGAGAATCTGTCAAAGTGGTTCATTCTCATTCAATACTTAGATTCTCAATAAATACTTATCATTTATTAGTTCTTGAATCCAGGGGGAGTAATAACTCCTGTTGATAAGTGTAGCTTTAAACTTATAACATTCCGCTGTGCTATCACTCATCAAGAACTTGCTAAACACTTAAGTGTCAACTAGCAAGTTCAAACAAAAGAGCAATATACTGATCCAACAAATCAAAAGCTGCTCTCATGAACAAAGCCAACTTAAATAAGTGAATAATTAAGTATTATTGTGCTTAAAATATGGTGCATGATTGGTGGTGAAATAAATCTTCAATAGATCATGATGTTGGGTAGGTATTGAGTTGTGGAAACCGGGCGTGGGGACGAGTAAACCATTTTGGTAAAAGCTAAATATTATAATAAGCACGAAGCATTGGTTGGGACTAAAAGGGTATAAGTTTAAGTGGATCAAAATATTGGCAGTCATAGTCGGTGTATTAGTACTCTCCTAACTGAAATGAAGTGTTAAAAGGTTTGGCATACCAATTTGATCTCATTACAAATCTTTTCCGAGACGAAAAAGAACAAAGTTGGGGAGGTTTGATCGGTGCAATTTGTATACATGTTATTTCATATTATTTAGCTTTTAATTGCACCGATTTGTCACAAAATATACTACTTAGTATCGCTTTTATGTTTTGTAGGTTTCAAGGCGACATCAAGCTAAAGTGATATCTAAAGAAGCTTTGCAAAGACAACCTCTTAAGTTCAGATTTGAAGTTGATGATTAATTAATTGGAGTAAGCAATTCACCTGAAGAATTAATTAGGCTGGAACTAATCAAGACAATTGTACGTGGGCTTAAGTATGGGCTGTTAGTGTAAATCTTGGGCCAAGAGAAAAATAAAGAATTGGACATCACAATTGTTTCTTTGGGGAGGTCCACAGGACAGTTTCAGGAAAAAGAAAAAAAAAAAGAAGTTTTAAAAGAGGATGGCAGTTACTTACGAGGGACATGCACATTTTGAGAGATTCACTTTTTGGGAGAAAGAAAGGGGTCGCCATTTTGAGAATTATCTTGGAGAACAAAGACATTCACAATTTGATTATCATCGATCGTTAGTCAATTTCTTATGGAGGTCACACATGCTTTTGATTTAATCAACCCAATTATGAGTGGCTAACTCACTTGTAGTCACAAGCGGGTTAGGGGTCTTTATTCATCACTTGTAAGACTTTGTTTTGTTATGTGTTTGAGCATTAGACAATTGTTTTCATACTCGATTAATGTTTGCAATTGTGTGTGTTGCTACTTTTAATATTAATCTAAAAGACGTTTTATGTTTGATTCACCAAGATTGTCATTCTTTTATAGAGAAACTCTATAGGATTGTATTATGTCCCTACGTGATTGAATCGATGTATTTCGTTATAGTTTATTATTAATCACCAAGATGTCATTCCATTATGGAGAAACTCCATTATGTTGTATCATGACCTATGCGATTGATTAATGATGAACTATTTGGTTTTTGTTAAAAGTGCACGAATCATGTCTATGTGATTTGTTAGACATATTAGTAAATTACAAGTTAAGTGATTGATTAGACCCCAAAACCGAAAGTGACTATATTTCTTCATATACGTGATAACTTGTTATTTAATTTTGTTCATTTAAAGTCTAGAATTAATTAAATACAAACTCAACAATGACTTTTAAGTTCAACATCAACACAAATTTGTTACCATATATCTACTAACTCCCCGTGGACTCGACACATTTCTTACCCTTGCTAGTCTTAGGTGAGTAGGTACATTATCTCTCTATTTTTGACCGGGCCCTCGACACCGATCACTTAGCAACCTTTGTAATCAATGTTTCTAACAACACCAATCAAAATATGAAAATAGATTCTTACCAAATTGACTACATCTGTGAATATATATATGTAGTTAGTTAGCTGGTTCTTATATGTAATAGTAGGTTCAAAAACATATATATTATCTTAACATGATTAGTGACTTGCTTAAACATGATTAATGAATTACCTGAACACAAACATAGTGAATACTTGTACAAAGCCATCATGGCCACGACCTCAAGTTTAAATAAAAGGTAAACAATGGCCAAAGTAAAGTTTTATGATAAAGTGACAAAAATGGAAACAATCATCCAAAAACCAACTTAAATAGGTCTGAATTTTGATAAATTAAGTCAAAACATAATATTAGAGTATAAAAAAAAGCCACACTTTTGTATTTTTTTTTCAATTTTCTAAACTTATAAAAAAAATATAAAACATATGAGCAACGGAAACTAAATTGACTATTAACTCCAAAATATGACTTTAACATAAAAACATACAAATGGTAGCTAAAAAAATATAATGAACATAAAAAACACAATGCACGGTACAAAAAAAAAACACCATATTCAGAGAAAAAACACAATTTGCAGCAAAAAACACAATGATATATATATATATGGGAAGGAACCTGTGAAAACCCACTATTATAGTGAAAACTGTGGAAACTCTGACTTCCCAAACTTTTTTTTATGAAAATTTTAGGGTATGTAATATACATGATTTTAAGCATTTTTAGTTAAAAAATAAAAAATAAAAAAAGTGTCGTGCATTTTTTTTAAATAAATAAGTTTTCGTGTAACACATGTTACAAATAACATGTGTTGCCCGAAAACGCTTTAAAAAAAACGCTCAGCGCTTTTTTGATTTTTTTCGCTCAAAATGCTTAATATCATGTATATTACATGCCTCACAATTTTCATAAAAAAGCTCGGGAAGTCAGAGTTTCCACAGTTTTCACTATAATAGTGGGTTTTCACAGGATCCTTCCCATATATATCATTGTGTTTTTTGCTGCAAATTGTGTTTTTTCTCTGAATATGGTGTTTTTTTTTCTATCGGTCAAAACTAATTAAAAAGATTGACGAATGAGAATCATTTAAATATATTGCAAATGAATTCTTAGTATATGCAATAACTTTGCTTGGCGTGTGAAGATGGACAGATTACCAGCACGAGTTGCTCATAGTAAAAGAAACATTCGAATGACTTCTCAAAGTTGTGTGTTGTGTGGAGGGGATATCGAATCGAGAGATCATGGTGTAGGGTTCCCCGTAGTTTTGTGTTCTCGGTTAAAGACTTGATGGATATTCATAACTATGTATGGTTAGAGATGCTTAAAAAAGTTGTTTCATAGGATTATTATCATAACTTATTTGGAGATTATGGAAAGCATGAATAACCCTATTATTATACCCAATATTATACTGATTCGTCAATGAGCTACATCTTAATTGGCGTTGGAGGGAAGTGGGGGAGGCTAGAGGCCTCAAGTTCGAATCCAATCCCAACCAAGTTTTACTGTTGTGGGTCTTTGAGAGACAAATTTTCCCTAGAACTAGAGATGGTGGGTTTGGCCTATCCAAACTTGCTTGCGATCGTAGGTGGATAAGGTCGTCTATTACCGTTAAAAATAAATATATTATATACCTATTCCGTAAAGAATAACATAAATACTTAGAAATGTCTATATCAACAAGAAACGGCCCTGGGATGTCTTGAATGCACACAAAATCGGCGGTATTGGAAGTGTAAAGAAAAAGACTATCAAGGCAATAATCTTAATAACAATCTGGGTAATCTGGATAACAAGAAACAAGAAAATCTTCTTAGGGAAAAGACCTTGTTTGGATCAATGCTTAGGTGAAATAAAGTCGCTCTCCTACAACTGGGTCACGAACCGAGGAAAGCAAATATCAAAGGATTGGAACAAATGGGTAGTTTTTGATCTTAATGTATAACTGATATGTTAGGCTTGGTGTATTTTGTTGTATATCTACTTAGCACCTTGCTATTAGATATCTTTATAAATATTTGGGTTTGGTAATAAAATTTGTTTGCCTTTCAAAGAAAAAACAAGAAACGGCCCAAAAAATAACATAGACCCTAAACTTCCACAAGACTACCTCACAACACCACACGTGTTATTCACCTAACAAACCCCCAACTACACGTATCAACCCAAAAGCCCACAAACCCACCTCTTCTTTCCTAAACCCCTTAAACCACACCCAACACAAAAAAACAACCACAACAACAAAAACAAAAACAAAACATGAACTACTTGTTTAAAACACCCTCACTCCAATCCTTAATAACAAAACCAATCCACTTCTCAACCCACCTCCACGATGCGGGTCCAATGGCCTCCCTCCTCAAAAACCCGATCCGTCATCCAAATCCGGGGCCCCGACACAATCAAATTCTTACAGGGTTTATTAACAAACGACGTTAGGCGGTTTGATGAACCGGCTGGTGATGAGAAGGCGAGCCTGGTCACGCCCAACGTGCCGGTTTCGTCGGCTCGGTCAATTTATGCGGCTATGTTGACCCCTCAAGGGAGGTTTTTATATGATATGTTTTTGTATGAGCCGCCTAGAAGTGATGAGAAGCTTGATTTGAGTGGGTCGGGTCCTGGACCGGACCCGGGTGAGGTGGCGTTGCTTGCTGATGTGGATTGTTCCGTGTTGGATGAGGTGGTGGAGACGTTAAAGAAGTAAGTTTGTTGTTTAAATTATTGAATTCATTTTTATTTAAATTCAATATATTAGTTGTAGTTTCCAATTCCATTGTAAGTATAGATATTATGCCTATGTATGGAGTGTGTACTTTAGTGTTATTAGGGGCTTGGTTTTAAGAAGAGGCGCGCTTAAGCACTAGGCGACCTATCGCAAAGAGGGGCGCGTTGTGTAGTTGTGTGACATAAGGCGAACCGGGTACATGAGCGCACAAAAAGCAGGCTTTTTTGGAAAAAAAAAAAAAAAAAAAGTTCCTGCTGAAGTGCGCTCTTCTTGTACAGGGTGTTTTTGTGCTTCAAAGTGTTATACATTTAGCTAAAAAAGTTATACATGTAAGTGATTTATGCATTAGATCATATATTTATACCTATATTTTGGGAAACACCTCCGCTTTTGCGCTTTGATATTAGTCTTTAAACTTTGTCGCTTTTGCGCGTTTCGCGTTTTTTAAAACCAAAATTAAGGAAGACTTCCTCAGTCTTGTATAATATTTTATAAATGTTTATTAGGTGAGGCAAATGTGACATGTATGAATGTGCAATGTGGTCATAGTTACCTAAATCGCTAGGATAGATGCGTTTTTCGTATTGGATCGTGATGTACCAAATTGGAAATCGTAGTGTACCAAATCGCTCTGGTACGCGATTGAAATCGTAATGGTACGGTGTTCCATATCTAAATTCCAATCGATCCAATTGTTGAATGGTACGCGAACGGGATCGGATTTATAGGTGTTTGGATCGTATTGAAAACGCAAATGGTACGGTTGTTTACTATGATGGCTGGATCGTTCCTTTTTCTTACTTATGTTCTTGGCTTCTGGCAGCTGGCTAATGTATATATGTATGGCGGGAAACATTAGGAGGGAAACATAGTATACAGCTCATTACCTTCCATGCACAATAACATTTATAAATACCTTATATTGCACTCCCATTTGGATCAAGTATTTTGGATTAATGAATTTGGTAATTTAAGTTTTAATTTGGGTACACCGAATCGTATTCCATGGTACACTGAACCGTATTTCATGGTACATCATACCGCTCCGTACCGAAATGAACCTACCCCCCTCTGTACCGAATACGTCCCCTCTAACGAATTGCGTACCCGAACTACGTACCCGTACCGAAGCGAACCACGACTTAGGTAACTATGAATGTGGTTATACTCTTGGTTTTAAAAAGCGCTAGGCGCACAAAAGCGACGAGGTCTAAGCGCATCGCGCAAAGCGCAAAAAGCTTGGGCTTTTCGTACCCGAAGTGCGCACTAATTATATAATTTTTTTTATGTATCTCATATATATCCCATAGGTTTTTAGCTTCATTTACCCAAAATATAGTTATAAGTAAGGTTTTATATGATTTTACTTATATGTACAATCCAAAAACACTTAAGGACAACATTTTTATGCATAAAAATACATGGTGTACGAGAGGCACGCGCCTCAGGGCCAAAAGCGACGGAAAAAAGTCAAATTTTGCGTTTGTCTTGCGCTTATGGGAAAATGGGTAGGCGCAGAGCTTTGAGGCGCCCTAGGCTGCGCCTTGATGCGCCTTTTTAAAACCCAGGTTATACTTGATATTTTTTTTATTTTATTTTTTTAGTTTTTTTTTTTTTTTTTTCTAATTAACTTGAAACAGAATAATCAATTAAATATAGGAGGCAATATTCATATATGTTTCGTTAGCTTCACTTAATTTTCCTTTATTTTTACATTTATAAAAAAAAAAAATAAACAAGATTGAAATAAAAAAGACTTTTGAGTGAAGAAACTTGGTTAGCATTCTGTATAGTTACCCATTTTGTTTTTGTTGATACAGATATAGATTAAGGTCAAAGGTCGATATCGAAAATGTGGGGAAAGAGTTCTCATGTTGGCAGCGTTTTGGTGCCGACCTTCACAAAAGATCACCGGCATCATCATCTGCAGAAGACCCTGTAGCCAATTCAGTTGGGTGGGGCGGTACGATTGACCCAACCGGCAGCTCATCTGCACAAGGAAGTAACATGGGCTGGCAATGGCATAAAGATCCCCGGTTGGATTGCCTAGGGTTCCGAGGAATCTTCCCCTCCAACGTGACTCGTAAGACTAATATTACATTCTGATAATTGAAAGATTTTACGCTACCTCGTACTGTTGTTCAAAACGTTTGTTGCAGCACCGATGGTTGAGGCGAATACTGAAACCGAAGAAGAGAATTACCTTCTTTGGAGGTTAGAGAAGGGAGTTGCTGAAGGATCTATTGAGATCCCCAAAGGTACATTTAGTTTAATCATTAATTCATCTTTTTAGGTTTATTATTTACTAAGCAGTAAATACATTTGGTTTATATGCTCATTTAGGTGAGGCAATCCCGCTCGAGTACAATCTCGCCGGTTTAAACGCGATAAGCTTTGACAAAGGATGTTATGTGGGCCAAGAACTAATCGCTCGGTCCCATCATCGTGGGGTTATCCGCAAGCGTTTGCTTCCTCTCCGGTTCCTAAACGAATCCGGAAAAGGTTCGAGTTTTGCCATCTTTAAACACAATCTTTGTTCGACTATTTGGTCAATCGTTTTTACTTTTGAACTATGTTTTTCTCAGAGGTGGAGAAGGCTGCTCCCGGTTCAGAAGTAATAGCATTGAAGTCCGGCAAGAAAGCCGGAACAGTGACCACTGCGCTTGGATCTCGCGGACTGGGGCTGCTCAGGCTCGAGGAAGCCTTTAAAGGGTCGGGAAATTTGGTCATCAATGGTCAAGAAGACGTGAAGGTCAATCCTATCCGACCAGAATGGTGGCCAGCCCAGTGGCTTTCCGAGCCTGAGCCATACCAAGCTGCTGGTTAGAATATACGTCGGGTAATCCTACCGTTTTCTTATCCTGTAAAAACTGTTTTTTTTTTCTTTCCATGTTTTGTTGTATACTTTAGATAAATAAAATTTAGCTAAATAAAGTTAAAAGAGTTGCATCACTTATGTCAATCATGCATAATTGTACTCGGGCTGGACCTGAGTACGACCCATATCTTTTCGATGAAAAATATATTCGCGAGTTTTATGAATTTGCGTTCAAAATTAAATATAAATAAATTCATGAACAGATCAATCGACTAAACAGAACTACTTAGCTCTCGAATCACATCCTCCATGGTTAACCTATTCTCAGGAAGCTCATCAACGCAGATCAACCCGATTTCAGTCAGCTTATCAGCTTCAGATTCCGAAAACTTCCCCTCAAGATTTTCATCTATGAAATCATCAAACCTTCTATCTGCAGCAGCTGCCCGTATCGACCCAGCAACATTACTTTTCCCCGAAAGTATTTGAAGAACCACAACCCCGAAAGCGTAAACATCACTTTTCTCAGTGAACTTGCCGGTTGTAATATACTCGGGCGCCATGTAGCCTAAAGCAGCACTGACTTTGAGCGCCGAGTATACAATATCATCAGCTAGGAGCTTCAATAGGCCCGCGTCCGTGATCAAAGGATCATACTGTTCGTCGAGTAGAATCTTTTCCATCGATATGTTTCGGTGAATCATCCCGGGCTTTTCCGGGTCATTTCTGTGCAGGTATGCAAGACCTGATAAATTTTTTAAAATTATTATTCATCTAATGAATAAAGAACAAAATATAGAAACCTGAAACAGTAATAATATTAGTTACCTTTGGCTATGCCATTAATGATGGAAACTCTTTTGGGCCAGTCAAGAACATGACTGGTTCTTCTATCTTCAACATCAAGATACTCTGATAGATTACCTTTTGATGCAAAATCATACACCAGAAAACATTCACCTCTGCTTTTTGAGCAACAAAACCCTCTAAGCCTTGCTAGATTCTCATGTTTTAAAGAGGTTAATAAGCTCAACCCTTTTGTGAACTCGGCTTCATCGGCTTTACAACTCGTGAAACTCACGCTCTTTATCGCGACAACTGATCTATCGCGTAATACGCCTTTGTACACGGCGGAAAACTTGCTTCTTCCCAGCAAGTTAGCATCTGAAAAGTATCGAGTGGCGGATTCGATTTCCTCCAAATTGAAACTCTGTAACGAGTTTGATTCTAACTCGACACAAAACCCGCAAGCTTTTGGTGATTTTTGTGTCGGGTCCCATGCGCAAATGGAATCGCCGGTTTTTGGAGATGGGGATGGGGATGATTCCTGCATGCTGAATCTGCGATCGGGAGTGTCGGATTTGTTCCAGATTTTATGTTTCCGCCTTCGGTGGATGAATTTGCTGAATATCGTGACACATGCGTTACGGTTAAAGCTGAAATGACTGTGACTATAGCTGCTATGATGCCAACCCGTTTGAGATTCAATGAGTTCGTGCAGTGGGTTTGCTGACAATGAGGCGGAATGTTAGCCGATTGGGGCATGCTTGGAGGTACGGTGGTGTTTGGTGCAGGTCTAGATGGTTCGACTGGGTCGATCTTTGATGCATCTACGTTGTGACATGGCCTCAGTGTAGAAAACGCCACGCCACATAGATCAGGATTGTTTTTGTAACTGAACCCATCATTCAATTGCTTCAAGCCTACCATTTCAAATGAAAATGTAAAGGATCAAGAATTTGAAAAACTAAAACCCTGTCTTAAAACCCCCAGAGCGCATAATGCGCGCCTTACATGATGCAATAATGAAATAACATCGCAACAGTTGATGCGCGCATCATGTGATGTGGCTGGTCCAGTCTAATGAGCAATGAGTTTGAGTATTATATATTTGAAGTCGGCTTACCGGTGGGAACGAAGCCGGAGAGTGTGTTGTTCTGAACATTAAGAAACTGCAACTGTGATAGTTTGGCTATGCTTGCAGGAATCGGACCACCTAGCCGGTTAAAGCTAAGATCAAGCCTTTGTAACATGGCTAACCCGCCAAGGGTCCGAGGAATATGACCTGTTAACTGGTTATTCGACAACTCGACAACTGTGAAAACGAAAACGAAAACGAAAGAACATCCATTGATCATCATAGATTTCATTCAAAATTTAAAATGAACAAGTTTATAAACCTTATAAACCAACCTTGAAGACCATTCATGTTTCCAATTTCCGCGGGAATTTCTCCGGTGAGATTGTTGACATTAAGATACAATTCTGATAGCTCGGTGAGACCCGAAATCTCTTTCGGTATCTCTCCAGTCAATGAATTGTAATGAAGGTACAAACCCGAAAGGCGCTTTAGGCCCAAGATTGACCCGGGTACTTTTCCAGTGAGGCCGCGGCCTGGTAACGAGATGTTAGCCACTTTTAGTTGCTCATTGCAAACCACACCGAGAAACGATCCGCTACAAGGGTCGCCAGACTCGGTCCATGACATAAGATGCTTGTTATCAGGGTCTAGAGAAGCCTTGATGTCCATTAGAACATTGAGTTCTGTATTTGCATAACAAAGATAAGGGAGAAAATAAAGTGTTAGAGCAAAATAGAGGAAAGAAATAGGAAGCATGTTTGGTGGTATTGCAATTGTTGAGGTGTGGAATTTAGAGGATAAACAAAGGGAAGATTTGTCAAATATGATAGGAAGTGTGACTTTGAAAGTGAGGGACAGAGATGCATGAAATGAGAAAATGCAGGACTTGTTAGATTGACTTTTCTGAATTGTATTTATAAAATTAGAAAAATAAATAAATTATGTATAAAAGAATTATAATTATAATTAATAAATAATAAACAGGCATAGCCCAAGCTCGAGTCTAGTCATGCTTGGGCTCAGCTAAGTTCGGTTCGTTGCAACCCATCTGTAACATGTTTGCTCTTTTTAATAAAATCTCAATTTTTAATGTTTGACGATGATTGAATTGTTGTCGATTTTATGGAGTTTGATTGAATAGTGGGGAACCCTGATGGAACAATGTCTGGTGTTTAAATTTAATGTTATTTTTTTGGAAGTTCGATTTAATTGTTGTCGATTTTTTGGTTAGTGTTAGAGATTTTTTCATCTTTGGTGGTCAATTTTCTAGTAGTTAGGGGCGGACATGGGATTTATTTTCATCCTGCGTCGACCGAGTTTTGGCCTTGTATAGTCCTGGCCGAGAGTTGTTCAAAGAAAAAAAAAGTTAATGGCGGACATGGGATTTATTTTCTACGGGCAAACGGGAGACTTGTTAATTGAACAGGTGGCGATCCAGAATATTGTCTAAACATTTCAACAAGTTTGTTTTTTTTGGAGGGGGGGGGGGTCCCGACCACACACATACGTGTAGGTCCCTCCCGTCACTGCTAGTAACAAGTATAACAGATTTGTTAAAATGATTGGATATATTATATCTTTTAGGAAAAAAAGCTATAATCATAGGTAATAATCAATCTTAATAGTTTTTTAACTTTAAAAATGACTTGTAAACCCGAAACTAATAATTTATTGATTTTGCAATTAATCTAATAAAAACGGTTGGTCATTATATTTGATATTATTAATAAGTCCAAATATTGTTTTGTAATTTAGTCTGCTGTTTTTTTATATATTATTATTTCATTCATATTGAATATTTTAATTAACCCTGCAACATTTCTGGTAGTAGCTGTAGACATTCGTTTTTCAATATTCGTATTAATCCCAACCTAATCCTACACCTATGAGCCCTACCATTTCATATATGTTATAAAACATAGATCAAGCATATATCAAAAGATTAAGACCTTCTATTACTGAAAGAAAGAAATACTGAAAACCCTAAAACAATACCTTTTAACCTATTACAAAACCTCTCTACAAATAACGCTCACACTCAAGATCATAAACCAAACACTAAGGAACGAAAGAGATTCAAGACGAATCAATAACCAGAAACCCTAGGAGATGATCTACAGAGAACAAAAGAGAAGAGAAAGTACAGAGATCAAAAAGTGATCTCGAGACACAATGTCAAACTATTTATAGCTGAATGACTTGTGCTTCTTCCAATAATCCAATGGACGAGATTGTTTTAATCAAACGGCCAGAATTCATTTGTGTTTCTTCCACGGATCGCCAAATCAGCATTAATAACAACAGATGGGCTTGTGGGCTGAATATGAGCCTTATATATTCAGCAGGCCTGGACTCTTATATTGACAACTTAATGTTGGGCCTTTAACGAATGATCAACAACTATCTTTAGTCTACTTGTGACCAGCAACATGCTCGGCAACTCTAGATCAACAATCAACAATGCTCGGCAACACCTCGAACAACCTGATTGATCAGCCCCCAGCAACAACCTACAAAAAAACACTTATGCAACATATTAGAGCAAACTAAATTTACCAAAGACAAAGATAATTGACCCATACAATATACAAGTTGACCAACTTACACCACCTCTTTTAACACCCCCCTCAACTTGTCAATCCAAATGGGTCAAACAGATTTAATTTTTGACAAAGCTCATCATGCTTCCCAGATAAAAGACCCTTTGTCATTACATCAGCAATCTGATTTTCAGTGTCAATTTTGATAGTTTTAATAACACCTTTTAAAACATGATCTCTTAAAAAGAAAAGATCAACATCAAAATGTTTTGTTCTTTCAAAAAACACTAGATTAGATGCTATAGCTAAAGTAGATGAACTATCACAATATAATTCAATTGGTAAATCAATTTTTTGATTCAATTCTTCACAAATATGAATTAACCAGATTAACTCACAGGTAGTTGCACATAAAGATCTAAATTCAGCCTCAGCTGATGACCTAGAAACAGTAGTTTGCTTCTTACTTTTCCAAGATATCACTACTAGAAAACTAGGCTTTTGTCACCATATTTTTGGTCGCTAAACGATAGCAATTGCTATGTTGCCACCATTTTTCCACCGAAAAGGTGGTGACAAAAGCCCCCGTGTGAATTGCCCTAATGCCACCAAATAGTGACCATTTTAATATTTTGCTACTAAATTTTTGCCACCACAAAAAAAGGTCAAAAAATTTGCGACCGCTCTTTGTTTTCCACGGACGGGTTTTTTGTCACCATTTAGCCACCCATATTCCTCACCATTTAGTCACCTTGTTTGCTACCGAGTTGTGACGGGTTTTTTGCCACCATTTAGCCACCCATATTCCTCATCATTTAGTCACCTTGTTTGCTACCAAGTTGTGACGGGTTTTTTGCCACCATTTAGCCACCGAAATTGCTCCTCATTTCATGTTTTTTTGCTACCGTTTTCATACCATTAAAACCATTTAGTCACGGAAATCTGTCACCATTTAGCCACCATTTTCATTGAATATAAACATTTACTCACCTATATTTTTCACCATTTTGCCACCATTTTCATTGAAAATAACAATTTAGTCAATAAAATTTCCACCATTTAGTCACAACATCAATTAAAATTACATTTCAATAAAATTACAAAATTGCATAAACCATTCCAACAAAATTCAGAAATCCCAAATTTATATAAAACATCTTTGTTTCAGTAAAATAAAAATACCAACTGAAATGTCAAATAACAGAAACCATCCTAACATGATAACAATCGAAACATTCAAAACGAAGTGTTTGTAGCCTATTTTCGAACGGTAGCCGTTAACATAGTTTCAATTTGTGACATCCTATTATTCATAGCATCCTTTTCCACCTTATCTTTTTTCTTTTTCAGCCAACAATTCCGCAATAATTCCATTTAACCTTTCTTTTTCTTCATTTTTTTCCTTAATGAGCTCCGTGATAGCTAAGTTTAACTTTCCAATCTACAAAACCACATAAAAATAGAATCAAGAAGTCAGAATTAAAGAAACTGATAATGGGTCAAGCTAGTTGTAGAAAAACAAAATCCAATTCTAAGTTACAATTTAAGTGCTATAAGGCCAACTAGCATGCAGTATGTTTACATACCAAGAATGAAATTCTACCTAATGTCAAAAACAAATTTGGTACGAAACAACCTACAGAGAAAGTGTAATCAACTTAATAAGAAATTCCTACACATTCTCACTACATTGAAAGCATCAAACCTATCAATAAAAACTAGACATCACAAACCAAACAAACACAATAATATTGGGAAATGATACAAATGCACACAAGTTACTAGTATATGTGATTTCACTTATATTAGAGATTAGTAACTTTTTAATTTTAAAAAATTAAGGTCTAAAAAGGAATAAACATACCTCAGGGTCTTCTCTGTCATGTACACACGGTCACTAACACTGCCTAACCCGTACACTTTTCCTTTATTCTTGCCCACAGCTCGTGACCACAAGTCTTCATCAAATTTTGGATGTTTGCTACGTTCTTTCCCATACTTCTCCACAAGAAGCCCATCATATTTAACCTATTGGGATGAACATATAACTATATTATTCAAATTTCATTGTAATAACCTTTTTCTTTGGAAATATGTTTTTAGGATTTATTAATCTGTCAACTTACCCAAGTCTCCTCTGCCCTATCGTCAACCCAGACCAGATTTTCTGCTTGAACGTCCCCTTCTGAATCAACGTCCAAAAGTATCGAACTGCTACAACTAGGATATTTATCCAATGGCCTGCTTCCTTTCTTGCAGTGTGACTGCTTCCACATCTCATGAGCTGACAGTTCACGCCCAAGTATCTTAGCCTACAAATGTTGAAGTTATAGTTAATTAAATGATAATATATTGGCATGATATATATATATATATATACATATATATACTAAAAGAGGGTAATTAACAATTTTTACCGCTTTTCTTTTCGCTGTCACATAGGTTTGAGATCCTAATGTATGTTTTCCCCCAGTTGCCTTACGCCTAATATCTTTATTTCTTAAAGACTTTGCTTTCCACTCAGGTGTGTTCCAATGGTTAACCATTTGTTCCCATATCTCAGACTTTATCCATGGCGGTTTAAAGTCAATAAGAACAGACATATCGTCTCCAACCTCTATATTTTTTTCTTTCGCGATAGCTTTAGCCTCATCTCGTATTGTTCGCAACATATTGGGGAATTTACCAGCAATGCACTTCTCCCAGTACCTATAAATTTGTGCATTGTGTTTCTTTTCCCACTGATAATGCATCTATGAAAATAAAAAAACTTTAAATACACATACAAAATGATCCAACAAGTTAAATAAAATTTCACTTATATCACACACCTGGAATCGCTCAAATAACCGTTTCCTGTCGTCATTAGAAACATCTTTCCAGCTTTCCCATGGACCGGACCACAAAGCCTTTAAGTTTGATGAAATAACTCGGGTAGCATCCCCTTGATTACTAAATCTATAAAATGAAAAGTAATGAATGCAAAAGTATATTAGTTACATTTTTATATACATAAAGAATTTTTGTATTTGTACTTACTCTCCTTCTACAATCCAAATCCAATCGCGATTGATTGGTTCAGGTACTTGAACTTGGGATGCGCTTCCCCGCCTCACGGGAGCAACATGAAAAGTAGACTCATCATCACCAGCACTACTTTCAATGGGAGAATTCATCTCATGATAAACAGACTCATCATCACCAACACCTCGATCAACAGCTTGATCACTGCTACCTCGCCCAACTCCTGGATAACCAGCATGACCACCACCTCGTACAACAACTCGACTACCACTACGCCAAACCGTTTGATCACCAACTACACCATGACCTTGACTACTACCTCGTCCAACACCTCGTTCACCAGCTTGACCTTCATCTTGGCCAAAACCTCGACCAGCACCCCGACCACTAGCTTTAACATGTGTTTTTCACTCAATATGGCAATGAAAGCTTAGTTCCAAATCATACGAATAATTATTTTATGGGAAATTAATCATAGCATGAAAATTAGTTTCAAATCATACTTATAAAAAATTCATCGCTTGTATTTACTATTTACCATTACCACTCATGAAGTAATTACTCTAACATTACAAATTTCACTAGTCAATAGCTTTTAGACTCACAAGTATGCAACTTCTAACACTTACATACTTTTTCTTTATTATTATTTTTTCTTTTTTGAATAATTTGCATTTCCCATTACGTCCTGTTGATAAAAATAGTCTTATATCACTGGAAGTCTTTGTTAAGGTTGATTTCTCATACCCATATTTTATTATTAAATAATAATTAAAATATTAATAATTACCACAAAGACCTATTTATAAAAATAATATAACAAAATAACCAATCAATCATGTGTTCAATATTTCTTCGAAACCAACCAATATTGACCATAAAAGTCAATTTTTAGTTTTTGTTAATAACTAGTTTTATACCCGCCGCGCGTTGCCGCGGCGGAGGCAACCTGACTTCATTATACGCATTAGGATTATAACGCTAAAATATATGCGTTACGCAACAAAGCCCCAACTTGGTTTTAACTTGTTATACCATTACCCGTGGGTCGCCACATAGCATGTATTTTATACCAATGTCTACAAACATGAATAGAATTAACGATGATATATTTCATAATTCTATTTGCTTACTCTTCTATAGGTGAAAAACCTCCTAACACCACTTTACAAAGCACAAAGAAGTTAAATGATTCTGCTCATTCTACCATTCCTATAAACTCATGTTTTAAATACATCATCAACATTCATTCTATCTACACTTACGCTCAAAGGGAAGCAGGCAAAAGGAAAAATTGATTTACCGAAGACAACAGCAAGCGCCGGCGCCGGTGCCGGCGGTTTACGACGGTCGACTTAACCACCAAAAGATTGTTTCACGGTGATGCCGTGAGGCCGTCGATTGAGTCAACAGAACCTCGCCTGAACCGCAACCGTCATCTTGGAGTTTATCTTTTCTCATCATCCAGAGCATAGCCACAGCCTCATTCTTTAATCATCACGATTCACGGCCAACGTCTCCGTCACATGTCAGCAGAACCGTTACTTCCGTCTGAATCGTCATTCTTCGTTGATGGTGTTTGACGGGTCCACGCGATCGATGAAGGAAGCGGCCCGCCGTAGCTAAAACGGATACATCATCCAACACACCGACGGCGACACCGTCGGCGAAAAAGGAACGACCTACCACTCTCCCTATCTCATAAACCCATCGGCGAGAACCCAACGAACCGACAACCACAACCAAAGAGGGGTTGTGCAAAAGAAGAAGTGAAGAACCGAAGATTAATCGCTGGAATAATCCAAGTTGGTGTGCGATTTTGGAATAATCGCTGGAATAAAATTCTGTAATTATTATAGAACCAAAGAGGAAGGAAAAGATGGGCAAGAAGAGGCTGGAGGAGGATAGAGAATGAGAGCTTGACATGGTTGTACAGCCTAGAAGCAATGCTATCGAGCGAAATAGTAAAAGACACTGAAATACCTTCATAGTGTCAGATGCATAGTCCCGATGGGAATCTTAACATTCTATCAAAGCCCTATATTATTGGTTTTAAGAAGCGCAACAGGTTACTTTTTTATTATTTCAAGGAAAATTTTAGGAAATTAATCATACCTTTGAATCAGTCGATACCTTCGATCAGAGTGGGTTGTGTTCTTGAATTGGGAGTTGTAATGGGAGTTGTAATGGGGCTGAATGAGTTTCTAAGTTTATAGAGTAAAAAAACCCTAATTTGTAGAGAGGGCGGTTGATAAGGATATTTAGGAGGCGCTAAAATAAAAATTAGCCCGCTTAAATTTCATGGTTGCTAATATGGTAGCAAATCAACCATACCGTGATGCTATTTTATAAATTTATAATTTTTCTCATCAATTTACAACCGAATATAATAGGTAGCAAAATCTGTGACCAATTAGCTACCATGTCATAACAAATACGCTTAATTCCCATTGCGGTGGCAAATTGGTTGCTATATTTGCTATGGTATTTTTTGGTGGCAAATTCTGGTGACAATTGCCCAGTTTTCTAGTAGTGTATTAAGTTTTTTCCTAAGAAAACACAAAAACCAGTAATGGATTTTCTGGTTTCCTGGCACTTAGCCCAATCAGAATCTAAGTATCTTAAAAGTCTTAAGGCTATTTTTAAATGCCCTTCTGTTGGTTTATGCATATACTGACTAAGAAAATAAACTGCATATGAAATATCTGGTCTAGTGTGAGCTAAGTATATTAATTTTCCAACTAATTTCTGGTATCCAGTAATATTTTTCAAAACTGTTTCATGATCTTTAAAGAATTGAGTAACAACATGATGTTGCTCTATGGGATTATTAACTGGCTTGCTAGCAGTTAATCCATATTCACTAAGAAGTTCTAGGCAGTACTTTCTTTGTGATAAGCAAACACCTTTATCTATTCCATACTTAACCTTTCCCCCTAGGACATATTCATTTAAGTTCTTTGGTAAGACAGACTCCCTAGCTGACCTTCTAAGTATGGTTTGAGAATGTGACTTGTTCTTAATGTTTCCCTCAGAACTTTGGTTTTTATCCTTTGCAGGTGTCACACCCTCAACCCTGTCAGGTCTGCTGTCACTATCTCTGGGTTGCTCAGACCCTGAAGACCCTTGTTGAGCAGCACCAGGTTGCTCAGATTCAAGTGAATCCTTTTGAGTCACACTTGACTGCTCAGATCCTAAGGATCCTTGTTGAGCCAAATCAGCAGGACTGTGACCAACAGACGACTGTTGAGTCCCATGTGTCTCTGCATCTCTGTTTTGACCATTATCATCATTGGGAAGGTCTTCTCTATTTGGGTCTATGGTCTCATAATTGTCAAAAAAAAATTAAGTTTGTTATTTCAAAATTAATGACTTCATTAAAATCTTTTGAAACACCTTCTTTAAAAGGAAATACTGTCTCAAAGAATTTTACATCCCTTGAGTAGTAAGTTTCCTTATTTTCTAGACTAAAAACCTTATATCCCTTTTTTTCAGTAGAATATCCCAAAAACACACATTTATCTGACCTACTAGTAAGTTTGTCAGGATTATTCAAAACAGTACAGAAACACAAACACCCAAATAGTTTTAAATGGTCCAAAAAAGGTTCAAACCCATACACTACCTCATAAGGAGTCTTGCCACCTAGAACAGATGAAGGAGTCCTATTGATCAAATAAGCAGCAGTCAGGACACAATCAGACCAAAATCTAATAGGAACATTACTCTGAAATAACAGTGACCTAGCAATATTCAATAGATGTCTGTGTTTTCTCTCAACTATCCCATTTTGTTGAGGAGTGTAGGTGCAAGATGTCTGATGAACTATTCCTCTATCTTTACAAAACCTTTCAAATTGAAAGTTTGTAAATTCAGTTCATTATCTACTCTAAAACATTTTACTCTCTTTTTAAACTGTGTTTCAAGAATGTTATAAAATCTTGAATATTTAAAAACACTTCTGTTTTAGACTTCATCAGACAAACCCATACTGCCCTTGAACAATCATCAACAATAGTGAGAAAATACCTGAATCCTTCTCTACTACTAATCCTATATGGACCCCAAACATCTAAATGAACAACTTCTCCCAATTCAAGTGTCTTATGATCACTTAATGGGAAAGGCTCTCTATGCTGCTTAGCCTTGAGACAAACTTCACATGGACTCCCATGTTTATCAGACATGTTAAGATTTAATTTTGTTTTAAAAATCTTAATAGCCTGATCAGAAGGATGTCCCAATCTACCATGCCACAAGTCAGTATTAACACTAGAACTAAAACACACCTTACTTGTTACACATGAAAAACCACAGTAGTACAGACCATCCACCTGACTACCAGTCACCAGGATTTTCTTGGTTATTAAATCCTGTGTGTAACACTAGTGTTCATCAAAACCTATAAACAACTTATTGTCCTTTGCAAGTTTATAAACAGAAATCAAGTTTACTGAGTATTCAGGTACTACAAAGACATCTTGTAAAATAACATTGTTTGCCAGTTTAATATTACCAATTTTGGTTACTAAAGCATCAGTCCCATTGGGATGTTTTACTCTTATATTAAACTCAGTGACATTAATACAATCTGTTAAATCAGTATCATCTTTAACCATATGCTGGTTAGCACCAGAATCAGTAATCCAACCTTTATTTCTTTTATTTATACCACTTGCAAAACTAAAAATAGGTTTAAATCAACTATTTGCACAAAAAGGTATAGACACACCACCTGTCACATGATAGCTCTGGTTTCCTTCACTGGACTTTTCTCCTATCAAACTTAAAAGTTTATTAATCTGATCACTAGTTAAAGATTTAAGTGTCATGTCTGTATTATCAGATGTAGAGGATTGGTTTGCAACTGCTTTCTTTCCTTGATTACCCCTTGGTCTCATCCAAGAGGGGTAACCAATTATTTCAAAACATTTCTCAGCTGTATGTCCAATTTTCTAACAATGAGTACATTTTAGATTTTGATTTGCTACCTTATTAGTCTTTTTAAAATCCAAATTTCCTTTGGCTAACAAAGCCATAGATTGAGATTTCTTGCTTCCCGTGAAAGAGTTTCTATGTGACTCCTCACGAGAAACCACAAAGAAAGCTTCTTTGACAGAAGGCAAGGTCTCTTTAGTAAGTAAATTTGTTCTAACAGACTGATAAACACCATCTAAACCCATTAAAAACTGCATTAGTTTAACCAGATTATTAAAATCATTAAACTCCTTAGCTGCATTACAACTACAAGTAGGCAGTTGCAAAATTTGGTCCAATTGCCTCCACATCACATTTAACTTGTGATAATATTCAGACACAGAAGATCCATTTTGACTAAATGAATTAATCTTTTGATATAAATCAAAAACCACAGAACCATCTATTTTGTCATATGTTTCTTTTAGTTCAAACCAAACTTTACTACCCAATTTAGAAAACACATGACCCATATACAGGTCTTCACTTATAGATTTTAAAATCCAAATCATTACAATTGAATTACATCTGTCCCACTGATTAGCTAACACCTCACCAGTTTCTGATTTTATACAAGTTTTATCTATAAAACCCCATTTGTTTTTCACTTTCAATGCAAGTTGCAAAGCATTAGACCAGACTGTGTAGTTTTCTGTGCCTTTTAACTTTATTGTTATAATGCTAAGATTAGCAGAGTCACTTGGATGTAAGTATAGAGGATCACTTGCATCCAGCTTACTAATCAAAGTCACATTACCCTGCCCATTACCCCCAGAAGAAGGGT
The DNA here is from genome assembly GCA_030844895.1 of Ambrosia x helenae. Taxonomy (NCBI): domain Eukaryota; kingdom Viridiplantae; phylum Streptophyta; class Magnoliopsida; order Asterales; family Asteraceae; genus Ambrosia; species Ambrosia x helenae. The sequence goes on along the minus strand of JAUTDX010000487.1, from coordinate 32,281 downwards.
TACCTTCTTCCTTTTCTTTATCAACCATGATTCACTTATTCAATCACTCACAGCACCAAAGACAAACAAGCAGTAACAATATTAACACAGAAAAACACAACCCTAAACATGCGAAGCCGTGTCAGTGATCCAGATTCCTGGTTCTTCACTCAATGGTGCCAGGACAAGTCTTAACACGGGAGCCTGGTCTCTCTATACTCACACACTATTACTAGAAAACAAATTATAAACCAAATAATCAACAGACAATTCAAATAATGAACAATTATTGAGCCTATACCAGTCCACCCTAACCCGGTCAGTTGCTCCTAAGAATCAAAAGACAACAAAAAGTAAAAGAGTTGAAACGATCTCACCAGAGCAGAGCACTCCAAGCCAAGTTCAAGATCTATAACCTTCACTTAGGGTTATAGATCTGAACAGAAAAATAAGCACTCCTTCTTAGAGTCTTGGAACAATAACCTTCACTTAGGGTTATTGTTCAAGAACCAGGCACAGCTTCCTAGACAACCAGATCACCACCAACCCTTAGGTGATACAGAGTTTTTCACCAAAATATTCCTTCACCAGTAATCAAGAAGATCTTGACTCACAACCTTCGTAATGAACAGATCTATAGTAGGACTTAAGATGCACAGCGGATATTGAGAAACCCTAACCCTAATAATAGATCACCCAAGACAAACGTATCAGAGCTCTGATACCATGTTATAAAACATGGATCAAGCATATATCAAAATATTAAGACCTTTTATTACTGAAAGAAAGAAATACTGAAAACCCTAAAACAATACCTTTTAACCTATTACAAAACAACCTCTCTGCAAATAACGCTCACACTCAAGATCATAAACCAAACACTAAGGAACAAAAGAGATTCAAGACGAATCAATAACCAGAAACCCTAGGAGATGATCTACAGAGAACAAAAGAGAAGAGAAAGTACAGAGATCAAAAAGTGATCTCGAGACACAATGTCAAACTATTTATAGCTGAATGACTTGTGCTTCTTCCAATAATCCAATGGACGAGATTGTTTTAATCAAACGGCCAGAATTCATTTGTGTTTCTTCCACGGATCGCCAAATCAGCATTAATAACAACAGATGGGCTTGTGGGCTGAATATGGGCCTTATATATTCAGCAGGCCTGGACTCTTATATTCACAACTTAATGCTGGGCCTTTAACGAATGATCAACAACTATCTTTAGTCTACTTGTGACCAGCAACATGCTCGGCAACTCTAGATCAACAATCAACAATGCTCGGCAACACCTCGAACAACCTGATTGATCAGCCCCCAGCAACAACCTACAAAAAAACACTTATGCAACATATTAGAGCAAACTGAATTTACCAAAGACAAAGATAATTGACCCATACAATATACAAGTTGACCAACTTACACCACCCCTTTTAACAATATACAAAATTGCAGACTCAAATTAACTGAATGCAACAAAGATATAAATTGATATAGGAGAAGTCGAATTTGAATGAATCTAGTGTATTGCATAAATATTTTAAAACATCATTCAACTAGTATTATACCCGTCCGCTGGGATGGGTTCCTGAAATTTATAAAATTCAAACTATGTGTATATTGAAGATCCCAATAATGTCTCAATTGATAATAGTAGGTTGATTAATTCCCGTACATGTTAACTCATTTTTTGTTATTTAGTTGACACAATTTGACATATATGTTGTTGTGTATAATCCATAAACTTTTACACAAGAAACAACCAATAACGAAATAGGTTCAAACATACAATATAATATCATATATTCTATATATAATTAAAATCTGTCTTGGCTTATGAACAGTTCCAGCATCTCAACCGTTCTTTTTTGATCCAACGCACACTATCTTTCAACTGTTTATTTTTTTATTACCTAACACAGTAACTCAATTCACCCACCAACATTTCTAACCCTCATCATAGTCATCGTCCCCAATCCTCTCTCTTTCTCTGTGTGTGTATCATCTCCTCCCTATCGACTCCACCACCATCCACTTTCACAACCACCAGCGCGGGGGAAAGGGGCTTCTTCTCGCCGTTCGCGGTTAGCTCCAAGATTGTATGTGGAAGACGGTCACGACTCACGAACCCAGACGATAGAGATGGTGATGTTGACGAACCCAGACGTGGCCACCCGTCACCGGTGCTGGCCAACTCCCGTATTTCTGGCTGACGCGGTTGCAGGTCAGGCCGCTGGTTAGCTCGAAGGTTGTACGTCAAAGACTGTCACGAACCCAGACGATAGAGACGATGATGTTGACGAACCTAGACGTGGCCACCCGTCACCGGTGGTGGCCGGCTCCGGTCTTTCCGGCTGACGCGGTTGCGCCGCAGTGTTCTGTAAAAGAAAATTTAGTCTTTGCTAATTGGATATGTTAATTATCATATAGTATCATATTATCATGTCAATGGTTAATTTTTTTTTTTTTTGGGATGAACCTTTTACTTCTTGCTGGGTTGCAAGGAAAAAGTGCATAAGCTATGAGGATAGATGATGTGATCATATGATAGCCATAGCCTTGACTCTTGACCGGTAAGATCTTGATTCCAGCTTTTTAGTTTAATTGAATTTTGTTATATTTTGCTTTTGTTTAAGGTTTGTTTGGTAGGAATTAAGAATAGAGTTTGTTTGGGAAGAATTAAGAAAGGGTTGGTTTATTCAAAGCCAAAGGGGTTTTAAGTTTGACACATATAAATTAGCAAAATCAAATACATACAAATACGTATAAAAAAGAGTGCTATAAACAGGGACGAAGGATTCTTAGGGCGAGGGTGGCCCTGGCCCCCCTTTTTTTTGACGTAGTAGTGAAAATTTACGATTTTCGTAGGTAAATGAGTCCGGGTTGAGTCCGACCCCACCGATTTGCCACTACCGATAAAAAAAATTGAGTCCGGCCCCTCCCGATTCGAGAACCACTAATTGCAATTTTTTTATTCTTATAACTTATAATAGTCCCGCCAACAAAACCCGCCGCGAAGCGCGGGCTGCATACTAGTTGATTACAAATATATGAAACAAAGACAACAACAAAAAAAACCATAAACAAATGCAATATATAATTTTGCATTACTAAATACCTAGTAACGACATATAAAGAACATATATGCATTTAAAATATATCGCCAATAATCCCTTATAAAGTTACATGAATTGCTAGTAATAAATTACATGTATGTCTTATGTTATATTCGTTCATATCCCTATGACACTCCATAAAAAAAGGAGACATGAAAGTTTTGATACTAAATTCTTCATAATAAACAATAACATAATTCGATTATTTTTTACTTATGACAACGCAATGTAGTTGGAAAATAACAAAAGTATTTGTGTTTATATAACGGTTCGGTTAATGATGTGTATCTTGATGGGTGATATGCACAGGAAGTAATGATGTTTTTGTAAATATAAACTAAGTTGGATGTTATGTTATTGAACGTGTAAATCACCTAATTTGTAAATTTAAGTGAAGACATGATATTGAGTGTGTTCGAGTAAGAATTATTTTTTTGCTATGTTGTTATAACAACGATGTTATAAAAAATGTAATGTGATAGTGACGATGAGTAAGATTTGGCATGGCAATGGTTGATTTATTTGCAAAACATTCCACGTTGATTAATTGATTACCGGGTTATATGTTCACTGTGAGGAAATTAATCTAATAGGTATGTAACTTTCGCTTTGTTTTGGGTTTCGTATATTCAATCATAAATAAAGGCTTTTTGATTTAAATAAGATTGGTTTGAGTTTGATTCCGACTATTTTTAGCTTGATTGTAACGGAGATTTGTCACTTCGGTGAAAACTCACAACATCTACTACATTATAGTTTTTGTGTTGTGTTTTTTTTTTTTCGTGTTTTTAAGTTTATAAATTTTTGTTTAAAGAAAACTAAAAAATTAGAAAGTTTATTAGAGTATTTAATCATATCTACTTGGAATATAATAAATTGTTATATTAGAATTGTCATGTAATAAATAAACTTTAATGTAAAGTTTGTGTACTTTTATGAAATCTTTTTAGTCCTCAAAATTTGATGGAGTGTCATAGGGAAATAAAAAGCTTAAGGCAAAGTTTAACATCAATTTTCTTTCATATCACCCTACAATTCATGATTTAGTTTCATATTTTCAACTTTTAATCAACGTGAACGTAGTGCAAATACCAAAATACAGAAACTCAACACAAAATTCACAATCATGCAAAAGAACATAGCAATAACGACGATGACAACAATAACAAATTCTAGATGAGTTAATGACTTAAGAGTGAAACAACAAAATATTCATCAAATTATTACTTGTAAACCAAAGGATGATAACAATAGATACCGATGTCAAAAAGACAACCAGTTGCCAGGAGAAGGGGTCGACAAGAACTGAATCAGTGGCTAATAAGCGAAGACAAGGGTTCGTTCTTGTTGTTGTGTTGAGCATTACCTGGACTAATAAAAGGATAGATACACACTCTCTTGACCTTCATAACATCAAAGTAAAATCCACAGTGCAAACTTGGTCTACAATCTATTTTTTTTTTTATTTTTTTCGCTTTATACAAGAAAAAGATATTTGAATTTCAAATTAAGTTTCACTAAATTTTTACATCTTCAAACCAAATAGTATAAAATAATTTTGAAAACATAATATGGATAATATTATGTTTGACTCCTATTTCAAACCAACACTCAAAATATATTGGGGATTAATAAGATATTCTAAGAATAAATCTAAAATACACGATAGATAAATTAAAAAAGGGAAAAAATATATAAAATAATTATGTATAAAATGAACCTTGTTCAAGCATGGTGAGCACCAAGAAATTCTTTCAGGTTTAACATCGATTCACCCATTCCCATGAAAACCACATTTGTAGACTATTGTTACATACAACTGTTACAATGTTCTTTCAAGTTCAACATCAGTTTGAAAGGAGAGTTGTGGTGGTGGAAGGTGTTTGTAATGGGTGAGGGAGGAGAAAGCGGATGGAGCAAAACAACGAAACTAAAAATTGGTTATATAATCATCATATTATGATGTTACAATGTCCACTACCCCACTAAGTTGCTGAAATTAAGGAACCGGTAACTGCCTACGGGAAAAGGAAACCGCCAAATTTTTGGAATAACCACCAAATTATTATGGCTAAGATTAAATCTCATAAATAACCGTGAAGTTTGGAGGGCCAAGATTAATCTAAAAGCGGTTAAAAGAAGTAAAAACGACGGTTACCATAGTGGTAAATAATATAATAATAATTCATGTGTATAAATTCATAAAATTTACATGCTATGTGTGGAAAAGAAACCGTTTGTAAAGGTGGTTGTAGGCATAGTTGTCAAAGTGCTTAGGTGCACTTAAGGCGCATAGGCCGAGTCCGGAGCCTAGGCGCAAGGCGCATAAAAAACGACGGCTTTTTATAATTAAACGCATAGTATAAAATACATTTTTTAGGGATTCTAGAGATGTTTTAGGCTTGTTTAGGGCTTCTTTAGGATGTTTTAGGGTTGTTTAGGACTTGTTCATGACTCATTTAGGATGTTTTAGAGGTTTATGCAACTTTTAGCCTGAATTTGGTCGAAAATCAGCCCTAATAGTGCGCCTCAGTGTCTAGGCGCACGCCTCAAAGGGCGCAACGCACTTGGTGGGCCTCGAGCCTAGGTGTGCTTTTGACAACTATGGTTGTAGGTTTAAGGATTTCATAATTTTATTTTATGGATCACTTTTAGATTAATGTATTTTCTATGTGTACAAAATCAATAATCGAATAAGAGGGTGTTTGGGATTGAGTTTCAAAACAACTTATTGACTTATTGGCTTTTTCAAGAATCCAATAAGTCAATAAGCTGTTTGTGTAACCCAAAAACACTTTCTGTTTTGAGTTTTGGCTTTTAAGAGTGGAAAAGTTGTTTTTGAGAAGTTAGAAATCTTGGCTTTTGACTTTTGTCTTTTGAAAAAAAAAAATTACAAATCTACCACACATACAACCAATATTCACAATAAGTGCAAAAAACACTTAAAAAAACAATTTATTGACTTTTTGACGTTTCTCATCTCAAAAGCTAATTCAAACACTTTTTTTAAAACTCATTTTTAAAAAGTCATAAGCAATAAACACTTCTGACCAAAAGCACTTTTGCATTTCCAAACTCAATCCCAAACACCCTCTAAGACAAAAAGTGTTTCACAATAACAAGAAGTTTTATTCCTGTGAGAATTCGTATTAATTAGATGTGTGGCAGTTGTACTGTAACTGTTACAATAACAACACTAGGACACTATAACTAGAACTCTAACGGTAGTAACGCAGTTGCTACCAAAGTTTTAAGTTCCTACTAAATAACATGATGCTACTATTTCTTAGTTGCTACCTTAGTGTGACCCCAGCCAAGGGCATTGTCTCCTTGGAACCCTCCGGGGGCTTTTCCCCTTAGAACCTTTAAGGTTTTATAATGCATAAAATCATAATAATATTGATCGAGTGTGTACTCCATACCTCTTAACACGAATCAATAATACTTATGATTTCTCATTTGGTCCTGATCATTGAAAATAACTTACTATAATAAAATTCTCAACGGTTATTGGTTATGATTTTAGTTAAAGAAATCCCATAATCGAAGTAACAGTTATGAATGATTAATGACAAAAACCAAACCAAATCAACCTACGCACACCTTATTAATTCTACATGTTCAATGGCATTTTAACCCGGGGGGGGGGGGGGTTGAACCGAATTTTAAAAAAATAATCCCATTTATTTATTTGGTCCCCAAATCATCCCAAAAATTTTAAAATATCATATCATAGCGATAGAATTTTTATCGGATTTTACAGTCACAGTGGGGTACAAGTTGTGATCAACAATTCAACCCCCGTTGCGCTTTCTAAAAGGGGGTTTTCTCATAATTATGAGTTTCCTCCTGAATTGGTAATTTGGTGGTGGAATATAATCGCGTGGTATCACTGATAACACGATGATACTCCAGTGATCCGTAAGTGATTCCAATTGACCGTTCAAAAAAAAAAGCAAGCATCGTTGCATAAAATAATTATAGTAGGCATTCGAATAAAGAATTAAATAATCATACAATTTCATATATACAACGTCAAAATGTTTTTTTTTTTTCAAGTTGTTTCATGCTTTCATCTTCATACGATGGGGAATCTTTGTCCACTTGTTTAAATCTAATTGGCCATATTCCATAAGTCAAATTAAGATAGAAAATATTCTATGATGGCTGAAAAGTGTTATGCATAGATATTACATCTATAATCTATATATATATATATATATATATATAGGGTCAAAATCCTGTACAAATAGTGTTTTTTGTGAGAAATGTAAGAAGTGTTTTGGGCCATTAAATCATCTTAATCAATGGTTTATATTTAATGAGTGGCATTTTCGTAAATAGTGTTTAATTATTATTAACCAAAAACAATTCAAAAGGGTAGTATAGTTAATTTCTATTGTCATTTAAAGAGCCAGATTGTTTTTTTGAGAAACCGCTCTTCTTTCCTTGATTCTCGCTCCATCATACCTAAAACAAACCTTCGATTTTTATGCAAGAAATCTCTCATTTATGGAGAATCAACAACAATTTGGGATAATCTACAAACGTGAGTGTGTTTTTTTTTCTTTATCTCCTCTGTTTCGTCACATATAGTGTTTATAATCAGTCGAAAAAATTTTGGTTCAGGGAAAAGGATGAAGAAGACCATTGATGAGATTGTTAAAGATAAAACACCCAAAAGAAAAGCCACAATCCCGTTTCTTCCAGCAAGGTTTGGGTTAGGTATGTTTTATTAACTTTATTTAGGGTTTTCATAGTATATTTTTTTTTTAAATTATATATTGTGTATTTTTGGGTTTAATTGAATAATGTGTTTTTTAAAAATACAAAATATTAATACTTTGTGAAACATTGATTTGTGGTAAAAACACACAATGCATGTGGTTTTTTTTAAAAATCGTTGTGGTTTGTGTGTTTTTTTCAGTGTCTATAGTGTTTTTTTATAAATTCTTGTTTTTAGTGTTTTTATGGTGTTTGTATTTGAAACACTCTGTGGGTATGGTGTTTTTTTTTTTAAACCGTGGGTTGTAGTGTTTTGAAAATGAAACAGACTTTGGCTACTGTGTTTTTAATAAACTCTGTTTTAATTGTTATTGTGGTGTTTTGTACATAAAAACACCATTTTGTGACTATAGTGTTTTTTAATAAACTGATGTTTTAGTGTCTTTTGTGCTTTTTTTGTGTACAAACTAATGTTTTAGGGTTACTTGGTGTTTTGTACATAAAACACTCTGTGTCTGTAGTGTTTTTAATAAACTCTGTTTTAAGTGTGTTTGGATTTTTTGTAAATAAAACATCATGTTGGTTCTAGTGTTTCTGTGGTGTTTTAAGTGTTTATACAAATTGTTGAAAAAATCAATGCTTATGTTGTTGGTATAATATACTCTGGTTATAGTGTTTTTGTGTTCAGAGTAAAACACATCATGGTAAAAAACCAAAAAAATATCATAGTTTCATACATAAAACACCATTGTTGTTTGCGTCGATACCTCTCTTCATAATTTAGAACATTTGCCCATGCCATTATGACTCCTACATGTATTGAATGCTTTTTGATTGCTGTGAATTCAGTGAATGAATAATGATGTGCTGTATGTTTATAAATAATGAAGAAATACCCGTTCAAAATATTAAACAAAAAATCCCTACTAATGCTCCTAATTAATCACGATATTAATTGCAATTATCTTCTAAAAATAACATAATCAACACAATTTACATTGTTACCCCTCAAGATATAAAAATAGAATGCCAGGTGTCACGTTAGTATTGGTTCTCACATTTCTCACAAAAAGTAGGTTTTGTACAGGAACCTACCTCTCTATATATATATATATAGGGAAAGGATAATGTGGAAACCCTTGTTATATGGTAAACTCTGGAAACTCTGACTTCCCAATTTTTTTTAATTTTGAAAAAAATAGGGCATGTAATATACATGATTTTAAGCATTTTGAGCCAAAAAAATCAAAAAAGCGCCGAGTAGTTTTTTTTTTAAAAAAAAAATTAAAGTTTTGACTAACACATGTTAAGCGAAACTAACACGTGTTAACCATTTGTTACCCGAAGACGGTTTTTTATTTTTAAAAAAAAAATGGCTCGGCGCTTTTTCCATTTTTTTGGCCAAAAATGCTTAAAATCATGTATATTACATACCCTAAAATTTTCATATAAAAAAAAGTCGGGAAGTTAGAGTTTCCAGAGTTTACCATATAACAAGGGTTTTCTATGGATCCCTACCCTATATATATATATATATATATATATATATATATATAGGAAAAAGATCAATTAGGAACCAAGGTACTAGTTAGGAACTTAGGAACCAATCTGAGCCATTCATCTTTTAATCTTGATCTAAGGGTAGGATGGTAATTGAACAATTATGTTTTATATTTTAATTTAAAAAAAATGCTCCCATATATATTCCCCAATTCCGATAATCAGATATCAAAACTATATCCCAAATCTTCATCAATCTCAACCAAATACAACTTCATCAATCCCAAATCTTCATCAATCTCCACCACCATCGCTACAATGATCCACCAAAACCACCACCGTGAACCACCATCCTTATCTGCGAGACCCAATACTACCATCATCCACCGTCGTTTATCCGATCCCTGATTAAACGGAACACGCATCTGTATGAGATGAAGAGGGCGGCAGCACCGCCGTGGCTCCGTCGTGCGCCGCCGTACCAAACACAACTTCATCAATCCCAAATCTTCATCAATCTCCACCACCATCGCTACAATGATCCACCAAAACCACCATCCACCGTCGAGATTAAGAGGGCGGCAGCGCCGCCGTGGCTCCGTCGTGCGCCGCCGTACACGGTGGTCTGGAACCCACGGGTTCCTTCCTTCTCTGGTAATATAATTAAACATAATATACACTGATGTATATATGTTGAATTTGATGGTACTATAGAATGTTTTTGTATCACTAATTGGACTTTACACTGATGTATAATTGTTGAAATATGAATATACACTGACGTATATTTGTTGAATATTATGGTACAGTACAATGTTTTTTAGTACTAATTGAACTATACACTGATGTATAATTGTTGGAATATGAATATACACTGACGTATAGTTGTTTAATGTTATCGTACAGTAAAATGTTTTTTGTAGCAATGATTGGACTATATACCGATGTATAATTGTTTGAATATGACGATACTAAACACTGTTCTATAGCATCAATTTTATTAGGGTCTGATGTATATTGTATGTATACACTGATGTATATGCTAAACAACCTTTTTCTTTGTTTCAGGTTACTCTTGATAAGACCAACCTATCAGTTTCGTGTGAGTGCATGGAATATGAATATACACTGACGTATAGTTGTTTAATGTTATCGTACAGTATAATGTTTTTGTAGCAATGATTGGACTATACACTGATGTATAATTGTTGGAATATGAATATACACTGACGTATAGTTGTTTAATGTTATCGTACAGTATTATTTTTTTTGTACGCACAAATGATATTAATTGTGGTTTTTGTCAGTTACAATGTATACTAAATAACCTATTGATACTCACATACCAAAAGACAATATTACCCCTTGATTTAATTAAAAAGTTAATTAATGTTTAACATATTTACCATCATGCCATTGAAGATGGATGGATGAGATCGGTTCCTAAAGTTCCTAACTAAGGGTTGGTTCTCAATTGAACCCTACCCTATATATATATATATATATATATATATATATATATATATATATATATATATATAGGCTAAGTATCCTGTGGAAACCCACTTGAGTTGGAGAAACCCGTGGAAACCCTATGTAACAACATTGTTTTTTTCTAATTTTTTTAGAATAGCTTGTATACCTAATTTTATGAGTTTCGGTAAAAAAAAAATCAAAAAAGCGCCGAATACATTTTTTTTAAATTATGTAACAAACATGTTACATATGTAACAATGCTGACGTATGATAAAACCGAGTTTGTGTAACACATGTGTAACAAAAAAATCTACTCGGCGCTTTTTTAATGTTTTTTTGCCGAAACTAATAAAATTGAATATAAAAGCTATGCTGAAAAAATCAGGAAAAAATAATGATTTTACATAGGGTTTCCACGGGTTTCTCCAACTCAAGTGGGTTTCCAAAATATCTTTTCCCTATATATATATATAGGGTAGGGTTCAAATAGGAACCAACCCTTAAGTAGGAACTATAGGAACCAATCTGAGCCATCCATCTTCAATGGTATGATTGTAAATAAGTAAAACTTTAATTAATTGTTATTTTAATAAAGGGGTATTAATGTCTTTTGTTCAATATCATTTATTAGGTAATTAATAAGAAACTCATGTATATTTGGAAACAGCAAATTAGTGTTTATGGTATACCCAAACGTATTTATTGTATATACTATTAAAATTATATCTCGGTATATATACAACAGTGTACATTGGTGTATATTCGTTTTTTCATTCATCATTATCACCAACACAAGATATACATTGGTGTATATTCATTTTTTCATTCATTATCATTCAACATCATCAACACAGATATACATTGGTATATATTGGTTTTTTCATTCATCATCAACACAGATATACATTGATGTACACAGATATACATTGGTGTATATTCGTTTTTGAAGTGTACATTGGCATGATTCAATCGAATTCAATCGAACTCAATCGAACGTGATTTTTTTTATTTGGGATTAGAGATGATAATAGGTTGAGAGATTTAAGGAAAGTCAAACAAAAACTTGCATATTAATTGCAGGAAGATAATTAACTGCCATATATAAAACTTTTAATTAAATTAAAATATAATATTTAATTGTCTAATTACATAACTACCCCCTAGATCAAGATCAAAGATGAATGACTCAGATTGGTTCCTAAGTTCCTAACTAGGTTCTTGGTTCCTATTTGATCTTTTTCCTATATAGGATCCTATACAAAGTACATTTTTCGTGAGAAGTGTGAGAAGGACTAAGAATTGACATGTAGACATCATTTTTTGGATTTAGGAATGATTTTTTAGGTTGTTTAAACTTGAAAAACACCAAACACAACAATCTAAAACACAATACAATGTATTATAGTCACTAAATTAAAAAAAATAGCTAAAACACACTACTTAACGCTTAAAACACACTGCTAATGTTCTTAGCATGGTGTTTTAACTTTTAAGCCTAAAATACATTGTTTTCAGTTTTTAATTGTTATGTTTGGTGTTTTTATAGGCAAAACAATCCAAAACATCATGACTAAGTTCAAAAAATGATGCCTAAGTATCAATTTTTAATACTTCTCACACTTCTCACAAAAAAAGCACTTTGTACACGATCTTGACCCTTTCCTATATATATATATATATATATATATATATATAGGTTCAGGATCATGTACAAAACCCATTTTATGTGAGAAGTGTGAGAACCTATCTAAGAGTGACACGTGGCAACCAATTATTTTAATTAAAAAGGCATCTTTGTAATTTGTATTCATAATCTTATTTTTAGTAGATAAATGTCCAATTAATTACCTTCTTAATTATGAGTAATAATAGGGATTTTTGTTGTGATTAAAACAATTTTTACTGAATGCTTTAATAAAGAATCAGCATTCACGAATTGAAATTCATAGTCATTTACATCGATCATTCAACGTATGGTGTTTTACGTTTAAGGTAGGCTTTTAGTTATTTTTTTTATACAAGGTATGGTGTTTTACCCAATTTTTGTGTTTTATCTTCATCTTACACAATGTTTTTAATACTATTAAATCCCAAAACAAATTTTAACAGCCATGTTTTTCTTATTACAAATAGTGTTTTATATTCAACAAGCAATGTGTTTTATATTGAACATAAACCCATAAAACCATAACATTGTGTTTTATCATCAAATTCTCAACCTTGTGTTTTAACAGACCCGTGTGTTTTATCACCATCTTCTCCATAATCTAGTGTGTTTTATCTTCATCATACACAATCAGTAATATATTAAAAAACACACTAGAATGTACTTTAAAACACAACTATACATACATTTAAAATGTGTTTTAAATTCAAAAAACACTAAACCACAAAAAATTCCCTTGAAGATAAAACACAACAATAAGGGAAATTTATTTAAAATGCAATGGATTTGCAAAAATACTCCATATCTATATACAAGTAGGATTCATCTTCGAATGCATTGTAAACTGAACCACATTACAAGTTTGTAATATTTTTAACTTCTAGCTTGACATCCTCAGTTGTAATATTTACGATCAGATTTGAAAAACATAATCCATAGCTATTAAACACTTAAGGCTTGTAATCTTTGTTGATCCTCTATAAATGAGAGATTTATTGCAGAAAAATAGATATGGTTGTTTTTAGGAAAGTGTTGGGCGAGAATCAAGGAGTTTCAATCGGTTTCTTTAATGAAATCTCATCCGCCCCATTAAATGTGTTAGCCAATTGACTATACTACCCTTTATAATTGATTCTTATTAATAATAATTAAACACTATTTACAATAATTCCATTCATTAAATCTAAACCATTGATTAAGACGATCTAATGGTCCAAAACACTTCTTACCCTTCTCACACAAAACACACTTTGCACAGGATATCGACCCTATATATATATATATATATATATATATATATATATATATATATAAAATTGATGTTTGCTGACGTGACATTCAATGGTGACCTTAACCCTTCTTTAAATGTGTCACGTGACATAATGTGGTATAAGTATTTTTTTTTAATTTTTTGTTTTTTAATCAAAATTTTAAATATATTACCCTAGCTTATCTCTTCTCCTCCTCATTCCCTTCTTCTTCAAAACCCTAGCCCCTATCTCCTCATTCTTCTCCTTCCTTGCATATCTTCTCCATGCACACACTCACACGAAGGCAACCCCACTGAAGGGATAGGGAGCCTAATCCAGACGGACGCGGCCTCCCTATCCCCGCTTAACGTAACACCCGCGGAAACATCCGTCTACCAACACTTAGGCGGAGAAGACTTGGGGTTACGACACTACAGATCTGTCAAGTACGCGCATCTACCGACGCACGCGCTGCCCCACATCGCAGACATTCCCAAAGTACAACGTACAGAAGATCAAGAGTCAGTGATATACCTGCAATGATCACTGACACCATCAAGTGGACAAGGACACATGCCTGTAGTTGCCCAACAACCACTATGGTTCAACAGTGACGTGACTGGTTCCATGCTTCTACCATGCTGTCATCACTATTCTGACCAGGCATGCTCACCTTTTACCAGATGTCACATCAGACGCCGGTAGATAGGTCAACCATGCTGCTGCAGAACAACATACCGCCAAGGAGCAGTCGCATGCCGCCACGTGTCCACTGGTGATCTCGCTGCTAACGTCATCTACAGTAGATGTCCTTTTCCCGCCTTTCTCAGAAGCTGAGCATAGTTGGGCCGAGCCGAAGCCCAAAGATCACAAGACTCGTCATGGGCTTCTTCCCAGGCCCACGACCTCCATTATAAATAGAAGACATCAACTCCCTTCAAGGGGATCGATAACCAATCACTTGTAATCTAGGGCTAGAACTACTCATGTGCTTTGTACTCTTGAAAACAATAATATTCTCGGCTCTTCACAGTGGACGTAGGTCATACTCGACCGAACCACTTACATCCTTGTGTTTTACATTCACTTATTCACCACACACTCACTTATCTACACACTCGGGTAATCCAAAAGGTTTGGGTAAAAGAACGTACGTATAGTAACATAAGTGCAACCCCTCGAAGATTAGTGATAATCCCCGAGATACTTATTGTTTCTTCACCCACGTATACGATTTTCCTTTAATAAATCCAAACCTTATTATATATGTTCCGGGTATTAATCATCTCCCTTTTTTTTTTTTTTAATTTTTATATGAAAGTGTCTGACTAGGGCTTCTGCGCGCGAAATGATTAGTGACCAATTCTTATCTAGGTTAATCACAATCAGTTTATTGTTGAATCACTTAACGTTTTCTCCACAATCAATATCATATACACAGTTTTATTGAATACTCTAAATAAAGGTATGTATTATAGTATTAATATTCATAAAATGTTATTATTCTCACAGTTGACAATTTGTATCAACTAAATTGTAGATATATTGTGAGTTTCAACCTACATATAATTGTTGGGTTGGGTTATTCTACAAAAGCTACAAAAAATGAGAAGGGTGAGAAGCCACTAGAAAATGACATGTGTCCAAAGGATTAACAGGTGGGAGGGGTAATTTTGTCAAAAACATATACACATGCAAGTCACATGCTATTTCCACCTTCATTTTTAAATGCCCATAACTTTTTTATACGTCATCCGTTTTTAAAAAAAAAATATATACCATAAAATTGAGCGTCTTTTTATCTTTAATATGAGTACCATATTGCTATACTTTTGAAAAAAAAATTCAAAACCCACTTGCGTAAGACACAATGGAATGTAAAACACAATGAACACCAATTAAATATAAGGTATAAAACACAATCAAGAGTCTAGTAAAACACAATGGACGACATACTAAAGACAAATGAATAGAAGACTAAAACACAATGAATAATAGACTTAAACACAATGAACAACATAATAAAACACAATGTACACCTAAATACAAAACCCATTTGCGTAAAACACAATTAAAAGCATACTAAAAACACAATGGACAAAGTTAAATCATGTGTAGACTAAAAAAAACATAAATAACATATTTATAAAGCACACATGCGTACTATAACACAATGAACGAGCAGAAAGACACAACGGAGAAGAAAACCCATTTAGCACGAATTTTTTTTTCAATTTTAATGTAGCAAGTGGTACTCATATTAAGGATAAAAAAACGCTCGTTAATATGGTGAAATTTTTTTGAAAAAACAAATATCGTATGAAAAAGTTATAGACGTTTTAAAATGATGGGGGGAATTGACATGTGCATTGCATGTGGAGAGAGAAAGTCAATAAATGTGGTTTTTCTTTTATGCCCTTCCTCTAATTTATTATTTATTTTTTTCAACAAACTAATCTCAACCCTTCAAATATATGATCAATGGATCACAATCCTTCTCACCCTTCCTAGAAAAAGTGTCTTGTGTATTTGATCCTAACCCTATAATTGTTATTGTTATTAATTTATTATCCAGGTTAATTGTTATAATTGTTATTATCCTAAATATATTGTTACTAGTTTTTATCCCGGGAGCGTCCCGGGTTGAAATATCTAATATGAAATAATAAAATATATTATTATTATTATTATTATTTTAAACAAATATCTGCCATAAGTTATCATATTCAAATATAAAAAAAAACGAATCTCTGCGTCGGGGTATAAATCTAGTGCCATTACAAATGAATTCGGAAGTTTGTAATCGATCATTCTAAAAAGAACTAACATAAAATAAGAAAAAAAGTTAATTATTGAAATATCGAACACATTAGTCTAAGGGTTATGTGATGCGTTAAAAAATTCATGGGTATATGATCGGGTATATAGTTCGGGTATTTGGGTATGTTGTTTCGGGTAATCGGGTCGGGTGTCACCTAATCCCAGACCCGGCCCAAACCCACAATTTTTTTAAACTAATCCCAAACCCGACACAATACCTGTCGGGTTACAAAAAAATAGTCATTTTTTCTCCGTTTTTTATATAGCACTATAATACTCGTTGGAAAGATAATAAAACGCTCGTTAATTTGGTGTAATTTTTTTCTTTAAAAAATCTCGTATATAAAAGATATTAACGTTTAAAAGTTATGGGAAGAAACATGAGAGAAAAAATAGTAAAGTTTTAATATTTAGATTTAGTAGATTAGGTATTTAATATATTAGGTTAAAGATTATAATAGATTAGGTTAAATCATATTTATTTATTTTTAATTGGTTTACGCTTGCCACATCACATCCTATGTGGCATCTTTCAAAGAAGATATTGCATAAGAGTATGACATGTAGGATTAATCCCTTTACAATATATATATATATATGTATATATATATATTCTAGATTAATTTATTATTCAGGTTAATTGTTATAATTGTTATTATCCTAAATATATAACTAACTCTAGACTAACGATTATAATTTTAAAAAATAATAATAATAACTGATGACGTGGGTAGTTTAAGGTAGGGGTGTGCATGGGTCGATTTGGTTCGGTTTTTACCATTAATCATAACCATAACCGTTATTTCGGTTATGGTTAATCGGTTATGAATTCGGTTATGGTCATTTCAGTTATTAACCATAAACTTCAACTAAAACTAACTTTCGACTAAAGTTTAAAAATTAAAATCTACAAAATAAAAAATGGAACATATGATGGCGGACTTAGCTTAAGCTTTTTTATAAGACTAACAAGATTACATTTTTTTTTGTTAAACTACCAATGAAGGATCCTTGTTAATAAGATATTTCTAGACAATAAAAAAAACTTACATAAGCCTAAGTTTAATTCTTTATTAAAATAAATTTCACCTACATCAAGATCGTTTTGTTACTAGCATACTTTTATCTTAGTAGAAAACACCTTTATATGGTTCAGGTCAGTGAACGTAAATGGGAATTAATGATCCGTACCCCTTTTTTTCACCACTAGCATGTGAAGATAAATATAGATAATAATCAATAACTATATATAAAAAAATGATGTTTGCTGACGTGACATTCAATGGTGGCCTCAACCCCTCTTTTAATGTGCCATGTGGCATCATATGAGATTTTTCAATTTTTTTTTAAATTCTATCACATATATAAAAACTTATTCTTCTCACCCAAACCCTAAAAACACTTCCCCTCCCATCCTCTTTTTCACCTGCCGCTAAAGTCTCCTCCTTTTATACATTCCCATCCTCATCCAGATACATCTTCTCCTTCATGCTTCTTCGACCTGATTGAAGGTTATGTAGTCCAATCGATTTAACCTGGTACGCAAATCTTCTACCTATTTCTTTTTCCCTTTCCAATCAGAGCCTCAGAGGTTAAATTAAACAAAAAGACAATCAAAAAACAACAATTGAATGAATCTCATTCCCAATTCTTCATTCACAAATACATGTCAAAATTTATTAAAAAAAAACACATACCTTTTTTTTTGGGTTGAACAGAGTGAGATTTATGTATAATTGCTTATGGTTTTGTTTTTTTTTTTTTTGTTTTTTTTTTTTTTTTTGGGAGGGGGGTTGTTTTATTAGGGTTTCGTGGCCAATCCTGAGAGTTTACCTGATGGTACGGTTAATTTGATGATTTGGCATTGTATCATCCTCGGTAAGACTGGGGTAAGTGCTTCACACATTTTATTATTATTATTATTATTATTATTTGTTGTTGTTGTTGTTGTTGTTTCAGTGCGGCTTTATTTTGTTATGATTTAAGAATATGTGAGTTTAATGAATGAGTGTTCTATAGATTGAATTTGGAAGGTTTTTTTTTATATCTTACAATCAAATTGCTTTTTTACATGAATGAGGTAGAAGATAGGAATATTTAAATGCTAATCATATAACAGAACATTACAGGAGTTTAGGGTTGATTTTGGTTTTTTTATCGACTTTTCAACTCGGTCGGATTGCGTCTTACATGCTTTAGTGTCATGTTTGGTATTTGTTTGTTAAACAAATAAGAAAAAGAATCATAATAATAATTAAATCATGAATGTTTTTAATTAGAGGTTTATATTATGTATTTAAAAAGAACTGATATTCATATGTTGATGATATAAAGTTTTTAACATGAAACAAACTTCCGGTACAGAAGTATAAAAATTGAAATAAATAATGTTGTTTAGCATGTTAAATAATCTTTGTTGTTTAATTTCAGATATACGAGAATGTTCAAAGAGAAATCATCAATCACATGCCTTTGAGACATCCTAATATAGTGCGATTTAAAGAGGTTTAATATCATTCATCCTTTCTGGATTTGATTATTATCCTTTAAATTGGGATTTGAATACTAATTATGTTCATATTTTGATGCTTTAAAGGTCATATTGACCCCAACTCATCTATCAATTATTGTTATGGAATACATTGCTGGAGGGGAGCTATTCGACAGGATTTGTAATGCAGAGCTTTTTCAGTGAGGATGAGATAATTCTATCATGTCACACATAGCTTTCTTTATTGTTTAGTAATAAGTAATTATATAAAACATGAAAAGCTAACAAAAGCGGCTTTGCAGACTTGCTAATTTAGTTTTTGTGCAGGCCCGATTCTTCTTTCAACAGTTTATATCCGGAGTCAGCTATTGTCATGCTATGGTATGTGTAGTATTCTATTTATAGAACTTAAAGATGTAATGATATGAACGTATTTAACAATTTCTATTACCAGGGGCGGATACAGAAAAATTTTGTAAGGTGGGCAATTTTCGGCAC
This sequence comes from Ambrosia x helenae, assembly GCA_030844895.1. Taxonomy (NCBI): domain Eukaryota; kingdom Viridiplantae; phylum Streptophyta; class Magnoliopsida; order Asterales; family Asteraceae; genus Ambrosia; species Ambrosia x helenae. Next base: position 12,755 of record JAUTDX010000487.1, on the reverse strand, counting down.
GTATAGTAGATTCATTTCAGTACGATCCGGTACGGTGTACCAATGAGTCAGGTCGGGTTCGGTATACATAATTTAAACAACAATTACTACATTCAATATACATCCACAACCAATGATCAACAACACCACCACTCATGTTTAGTGATGAAACCATAAACTTTTACTCAGGGAGTGAATATATATGTATGTATTCATTAGTGTTTTATAATAGTTTTTTACTTGTAAGATAAAAATAAGCAAGTAAAAGAATTAAAACAAATTAAACAATGAGATATTTATTATATTAAATCAAACACGATAGTAAAAATATATAAAATAAAAGAAAAACTCTACTAAAATAAAAGAATTGCCTTTTTAAAGAAATAAAACTAAAGAATTATTCTAAATTACTATTGGTTTACTATTTTGACTTCGGTTACACACTAGACTTGTTTAATTACCAAAAGCCCCCACCATCTACTAATATTGTAACACCTCTGCCTCTCTCATCACCAATATTGTCCGCTTTGCCCATCCAGAGCTCACGGATTTGTTTTTGGTTGCCCAAGTGGAGACTTCCCAGGAGGTCATCCATCCTGAAATTTCTCCCACCTGAGCACGCTTAACTGTGGAGTTCTCCTCTCATCCACTAACATTAAGCCCTAAAACGCGTTGGTGATTTAAGAGGCAAGACATTACTTATGAACCAAGGATCTCTCCTGGCCACGGCCGATGTGGGATTTTCCTGGGGTGTCACATTCACCCCCTGTTAGAGTCTCATCGTCTCTGATGAGGTGTGTTCCTGGGGTGTCACATTCACCCCCTGTTAGAGTCTCATCGTCCCTGATGAGGTGTGCACCCACCATCCCGAACGGCACAGGAGTGGCTCTGATACCATCTGTAACACCCCTGCCTCTCTCATCACCAATATTGTCCGCTTTGCCCATCCAGAGCTCACGGATTTGTTTTTGGTTGCCCAAGTGGAGACTTCCCAGGAGGTCACCCATCCTGAAATTTCTCCCACCTGAGCACGCTTAACTGTGGAGTTCTCCTCTCATCCACTAACATTAAGCCCCAAAACGCGTTGGTGATTTAAGAGGCAAGACATTACTTATGAACCAAGGATCTCTCCTGGCCATGGCCGATGTGGGATTTTCCTGGGGTGTCACAAATATTTACAAATATTCTTCATCATCTTCATCACCTAAATATCCCTCTGTTTCTTCCCTGCCAAATTAGATCACAAAAATAAATTTAAGTGAACCAAATTCATCATGTCTATCTCCCCCTTTAAAAATCTCCTTAGTTATCCTCATCCTAACCTTCTCTTTCTTCCTTCTATACACCCTTTACAAATTCTACACCGTCTGGTACCGATCCGACTAGCCCCCGATTATCTCCGACCAGTCGCTGGATTTATGGTGGGCAGATGTGACACCCGACAAATTCTGGTTAACAACGTGGTCTAGATCAAAGTCTACCTTAGCGAGTCACGCGTATATTATACTTAACTGGGTTAGTTAAGTCGTGTTATGGTTCGGGAACTATCAGTTTAGTATAGAGGATCATCGGATGTTAGTCTAGAGGTGCATTAGATGTCAGTCCTTAACCAAGTGTACAAGTGGTGACGATTCGTAGAATCGTCAGAGCATAGGGAACATACAAGTCTCGAGTCCCGGGAATTGGTGAACGGGGGTGAATATGTTTGTTTGCAAGTATTATGTGTTTACAATCATTATGTGACTTGTCGGTATGTGAAAATGTGTTAACATATGTTAAAACGGGGTTTAACGCGCAAAATACACGGAACCAACCCCTATAGGCGATTAGGGGAGGCTAATCGCCTATATGGGATGCGATTGGGCCTCATTGGGGGCGATTGGGTGCTAATCGCATACCCTAGGGGGCGATTAGACCCTAATTGCATGTAATGTCATGCGATTAGCAACCCTAATCGCGTGTAACTGCTGCATAATCGCATGGAACGTGCTGGACGACTAAAAACGACTATAAATACAATACTTGACCTCCTAAACTTCATATTAGCAACCCTAGTCGTCCCACAACTCGCCCAAACACACACACAACCTCTGGAACACGATTTTGGATCAAAACACAAGATTTCAAGCCTATTACATCAATCTATCACAAATCTAAGGTGTGGTTTTCATTCATGCAACCTTTATTAACGTTTTTATTGAATCCCTAATGGTCCAGACCTGTTTTAAAACAAATAAGTCTTCTGAAAATCGTTAATAAACATTGTTAATCGGATTCTAACTATCATGCATGTTGTATGTGTGTTTATGATTAAAAGATAGGGTTTTTATGATTCAAGAAGGATGATTAACATGTTATTAAGGTAGTTACAGATTGATGATGATGGCATGATAATGAAATCTGAGTTATTGTTAATTAGGGTTACGGTTTTGCATGCTAATGTAGTGTTTCATGCTATGTGTATTGTTGTTGGGATACATGATTGCATTCAGGGATGATAGATCGAGGTTAAACGAAGGATTTTGATGGAAATATGTTTGATATAGTTGTTTGGTTGATATTTGATGTTTACACACGTTCTGGGATTGATTTGGAGTGTTAAACGCGCGAAAAACCAGAACAGCAATGCTGTAGGCGATTAGCAACCCTAATCGCCTATGCTATAGGCGATTAGGAGGCTAATCGCCTGATATGACACCCTAATCGCCTATTGTATAGGCAATTGGGGGCTAATTGCCTTCGTTGCATGCAATTGTGATCCTAATTGCTAGTTAAGTCCTGAAATGCATGTCTTATGACCTAATCGCCTATAGACTCATGATTTGCATGTCTTATGACCCTAATTGCCTATAGTATAGGCAATTAGCATTCCTAAATGCCTGTTGACTTTCATAATCGCTAGTTGACTTTTCCTAATCGCCTGTACTGCTGCTGTAAGTATATTTTGACATTCCGAGACCCGATTTGACACCTAGGAACATGCTAGGAACCCCGTAACATATCTAATAACTTGGTAATATGTGTTCGGACTTATCTATGTGATATTTGAACTACGTGCCATAACTTGTTGGACTTTAACGTATGTTAAGTGTGATTGCATGATTGTATGTTTGTGAGTGCAAGTATAACACGGGGAGTCTCGGGTCACCAATGGGATGTCGAGTCTTGTACTTTGGGTTAATTTAACAGTCACGGTGTTTTCAAACGAACTTGGTTATGGTCTGGACATCTAGGGACTAACTAACCTACGGGTTATTAGTCTAAGTACTTGTAACTGTCATATGTTAGGTCGCCGCTTTACGGGGCTAGCATAGCTTGCTGATATTATTCGTGTTTTGAAGTAACGCAACCTAAGGTGAGTTTACGGCCCCTCTTTTAACTGGTTTCACTTTTTGGGGGAGAAAACATGTGTTAAACTTATGTTTTGGTAACAACTGTCATACTATGGGTTTCTATGGTTTACTATACGATCTTTGGAAGTCCCGGGGGAAACCATGAATGTGCGGGTTAGCACAACGGGGAAATGTGAATAGATCTATTGGGAGTGACCAACCCCGCTCGTCGGCTTGGAGGACCGGGCGAGTGCATATTGTCTCAAATAGGAACAGGTTTACTATTCGGGCACAACATCTGGTTTGCGAGTTAGTAATGGTTTTCCAATCGTAGTCGTAACAAAACATACGCCTAGCTAGCGTACTTTGGTTTGAAAATTGTTATAGTATGGACAGGTTGAACTTGGTACTTTGATTACAAAACCTGTAAACTCACCAACATTTTTGTGCTGACGTAAACTCTTACATGTTTTCTCAGGTCGCTAAGGTAGCACAATGGAACTAGGGCGCACGCGTCTGCACGGCGTCTAGTTAGGATTGCATGGTTTTCAAACATTGAACATTTGGGTTACTTTTGGATTATGTTTTGAGAATAAGCTTCCGCTGTATTCGGGGAATTTAAACTATGTTTTTGAAATTTCATATGTTCATTTAGATTTGTTTATTGTGATCGTTGGTTTGGATCCTGGTTTGTCATGCGCCTCGCGGTAAAACTCTGCAAGTGGATTTTGAGGGTGTGACAGATTGGTATCAGAGCCAATGGTTATAGTGAACTAGGACTGCATGTAGAGTCTAGTCTATAGCCGAGTCGCACACACTAGACGATCACATAGTACTAAACATTATGGTGGATTACGTATGGGCTTGTCGGGGTGTCTCTAAATCATCTGACCTTCCTATGTTACATCATCCGTTCTATCTTAGTCGGGTTACTTGCTTTCTAGGAAGTGTGGTATATTGGGGTAAATCGTGTACTCTTGAGATTTGTCCAAGGCTCGGACATCTCCCTTTCATACTCCAATAGAAACACTTGCCACAAACTACCGTAGCATTACGGTGTATAGCTAAGAGTCTATGTTCGGTGACTTGAACTTTGAACTAGGAGAACACTTGGAGGACCATGTAGAGCGGTTTATCATTTTGGGTGCACACAAAATCATAAACCAAAATGCATGAAAGCCCTAGTGAGCTCTAGGTTTGAATGGATAGTCCTGAGTTGGATCTAGATTTGATTTTGTGAATGCTAGTGGTTACCATTAGGTGTGAAATTAAATTTTCTCGTTCTTTCTGTCAGAATCATGTCTGGAGTACGAGGAGGACGTGGAGGTGGCCGCAACGGTGGGCATGGTGGTGGTCGCGGTGGTGGTGGTGGTCGTGGAGGTGTAAACCTATCACAGGAAGATCTGAACAACTTGCTACAAGCTACCTTCCAGTTAGGGCACAATGGTGGTGGTAAGTTGATTTATCCACTTTTGCCTCATTAGTAAACCTTGTTTACATTCTTCGTGGTTTCTCATACGTTTCATTTCAGGTGGTCCTGTTAACCCACCCCCACCCATGTGTACCTACAAGATGTTTTGGGACTGTAAGCCCCAGGAATTCTCTGGCACTGAGGGTGCGGTGAGTTTGCTCAGGTGGCTGGAAAAGGTGGAGTCAGTGTTTCTGATGTGTAACTGCCTCCCAGAGGATCGAGTCAAGTATGCTGCTGCGTTATTCTAGGATGTTGCTTTGACCGGGTGGAATAACATCACCCAGAATATGGGTATAGGGGAGGCGTATGCTATGCCTTGGGAAAATTTTGTTCAACTGCTGAAGCGAGAATAATGTCCCAGAGAAGAAGTTCAGAAGTTAGAGCACGAGGTGTGGAACCTCAAGATGACTGGGTCCGAGATTGAAAAGTATACGGTAAGGCGTAATGAGTTGGCAGTGCTGTGTCCTGATCTGCATGTGCCAGAATACCGGAGGATCGAACACTATATCTCGGGGCTAGTACCAGAGATCGCAGGGTTGGTGGCTGCGGGAAATCATCCTACATACTCAGAGGTGGTCCGATCGGCTCACAGGATGACAAACTTGAAGGTGAATGAGGGTATTTTGCCTGCTAAGGGTTCGACTGTCAAGGCCCCGGAGAATAACAAGCGTAAATGGGATAATGAGGGAAAAGGATCTGTGCCAGCACAGCAGGGTAAGAGATTCGATAGCGGGGGTTCTTCTTCTGGTAACAAACAGGGTGGTTATGCGGGGAAGTTACCTAAATGCATCAAGTGTGGGCGTCATCATCAGGGGGGCCGCGACCGTAATCGTTGTCATCGCTGTCAACGACTGGGGCATTTTGCTAAAGACTGTCGGGCGACACTTCCATCAACCCAGGCCCCAACTACTAACTCGGCTCCTACTACTCAAGGAACTACGGGACGACAGGGATGTTACAACTGTGGGGAGACTGGGCATTACAAGAAGGATTGCCCGAAACTGAAGCAGGGCGGGAACAACGGTAACGGGAACAACGGGGGCAGTGGCAGGAATGCACGTGCCTTCGTCATTGGAGCCGCAGAGGCTAGGCAGGATCCTGACACAGTTACCGGTACGTTCCTTCTCAATAATCGCTCTGTTAGTGTTTTATTTGATTCTGGTGCCGATAAGAGTTTTATATCTATGGAAGTTAGTCGACTGCTAGATGTAATACCCGTACCATTAGAGGCTATGTATATAATTGAGTTGGCTGACGGTAAAAAGATTGAAGCTACTTGTATCCTTCGGGAGTGTCAACTAGAGTTGTCGGGTTTGTCGTTCCCCATCGACCTTATGCTGGTACCTTTGGGTAGTTTTGACGTTGTTGTAGGCATGGATTGGTTGTCTTTGTATCGCGCTGAGATCGTTTGTTACGAAAAGATTATTCGGATTCCCCTCCCTGATGGAGAATTCCTTTCTGTGTACGGTATCAAGGGCGGTGCTCCGCTAAATCTCATCTCCAGCATGAAAGCCCTTAAGTATCTTCGAAAGGGTTACTCGGCCGTTTTGGCACTTTTATCTGTTTCCTCTACCGATGAGAAGAAGATCGGCGATATTCCTGTTGTACGCGAGTTTCCTGATGTATTTCCTGATGATTTATCTGGTCTTCCTCCCCATCGTCAGGTTGAGTTCGGTATTGATCTTGTACCAGGGGCTGCTCCTATTGCTCGGGCCCTCTACCGTCTTGCACCTCCCGAGATGCAGGAATTGTCTAGTCAGTTACAGGAACTCTTGGACAAGGGTTTCATCAGACCAAGTTCTTCCCCTTGGGGAGCCCCGATTCTGTTCGTTAAGAAGAAGGATGGAAGTTTCCAATTGTGTGTGGATTACAGAGAATTGAACAAGGTGACCATCAAGAACCGTTATCCTCTTCCACGTATTGATGATCTATTCGACCAACTCCAGGGTTCTAGTTACTACTCCAAGATTGATTTGAGGTCCGGTTATCACCAGTTGCGCGTAAGGGAAGCTGACGTTGCAAAGACTGCCTTTCGTACACGTTATGGCCATTTCGAATTCTTGGTCATGCCTTTCGTTCTCACAAACGCACCGGCGGTTTTCATGGACTTGATGAATCGCGTTTGCAAACCATATCTTGACAAGTTCGTTATCGTGTTTATTGATGATATCCTGATTTACTCCAAGAACAAGACCGAACACGAGGAACACCTGCGTTTGGTTTTGGAACTTTTGCGACGGGAACAACTTTACGCTAAGTTCTCAAAGTGTGACTTTTGGTTACGCGAAGTTCAGTTCCTAGGACATGTGGTTAATGAACTAGGAATTCATGTCGATCCAGCTAAGATCGAAGCGATCAAGGACTGGGGAGCACCAAAGACGCCAACTGAGGTGCGGCAATTTCTAGGCCTTGCGGGCTATTATCGTCGTTTCATTAAGGGGTTCTCGAAGATCGCTCAACCCCTCACCACTCTTACTCAGAAGGATAGAAAATTCGACTGGGGTGAACCACAAGAGTTGGCATTTCTAGAACTGAAGTCTAAACTCTGTTCCGCTCCTATTTTGTCCTTGCCTGAAGGCCCTGATGATTTCGTTGTTTACTGTGATGCTTCTATTCATGGTCTCGGTTGCGTGTTGATGCAACGCGAGAAAGTGATTGCGTACGCTTCTCGTCAACTCAAGGTGCACGAAAAGAACTACACCACCCATGACTTGGAGTTGGGTGCGGTGGTTTTCGCGTTGAAAATTTGGAGACATTACTTGTACGGTACCAAATGCACCATCTACACCGATCACAAGAGTCTTCAACATATTTTCGACCAACAACATTTGAACATACGACAACGTCGTTGGATTGAACTCCTGAATGACTATGATTGCGCCATTAAGTACCATCCTGGCAAGGCGAATGTAGTAGCAGACGCCTTGAGCAGAAAGGAATCAATTAATCCTCGTCGCGTTCGGGCGTTGCAGCTCACAATTCATTCCTCTTTACCTGACCAACTCCGTTCTGCTCAGTTAGAAGCTTTGAAGGAGGAAAACCTTAAAGCTGAGACTATGCACGGTGCCGACAAGCACCTCGAGCAAAGGCCTGATGGCCTGCACTACTTCGCAGAACGCATATGGGTTCCTTTATTCGGGGGACTTCGGGAGCTTGTCTTAGATGAGGCTCATAAGTCCCGGTATTCTATTCATCCTGGTTCGGATAAAATGTACCAAGATCTGAAGGTGCTTTACTGGTGGCCAAACATGAGGTCGGATATAGCCTCATACGTGAGCAAATGCTTGACCTGTGCTAAGGTCAAGGTGGAATACGAGAAACCGTTGGGTCTCTTGCAACAACCTGAAATTCCGGAGTGGAAATGGGAACGGATTACAATGGATTTTGTCACGCAACTACCTAAGTGACCGAGCGGGAATGATAAGATATGGGTCATTGTTGATCGGTTGACGAAATCAGCCCATTTTCTCGCTATTAAGGAGACCGACACCATGGATCGTTTGGCTCGTCTTTATCTTAAGGAAGTTGTTTCTAAGCACGGGGTGCCGGTTTCTATTATTTCGGATCGTGACTCCCACTTTACTTCTCACTTCTGGAAATCTTTGCACAGGGCTTTGGGTACCCAGCTGGACATGAGTACAGCTTATCACCCACAGACTGACGGACAGAGTGAGCGCACGATTCAAACTTTAGAAGACATGCTGCGGGCATGTGTGATCGATTTTGGCAAAGGTTGGGAAGCTCACCTACCGTTAGTAGAATTCTCTTACAACAACAGTTACCACACAAGCATCAAGGCAGCTCCGTTCGAGGCATTGTACGGGCGGAAATGCCGGTCTCCTCTTTGTTGGGATGAGGTGGGTGAGAGTCAACTCACTGGGCCTGAGCTAGTGTACGAAACTTCGGAAAAGATCGTATAGATTCGTAACCGGTTGGCAGCAGCACGGGATCGGCAAAAGAGTTATGCTGATCAGCGTCGCAAGCCATTGGAATTCCAAGTTGATGACAAGGTACTTCTGAAAGTTTCACCGTGGAAGGGCGTCATACGCTTTGGGAAGCGTGGCAAACTCAACCCTCGGTATGTCGGTCCATTTACGATCCTGGAACGGATTGGACCGGTGGCGTATCGTCTTGATTTACCGACGGAGCTCGGCAACGTACATAACGTCTTCCATGTGTCCAACTTAAAGAAGTGTCTGGCTGACGAGTCTCTTATTGTTCCACTGGAAGAGATCAAGGTGGATGATCGTCTTCGGATTGTGGAGGAACCCGTTGAGATCCTTGACTACAAGATTCGTAGCCTACGTCATAGCAAGATTCGCATTGTTAAGGTTCGCTGGAACTCGAACCGGGGACCAGAGTACACTTGGGAGCGGGAGGATCAGATGAAGTCTAAGTATCCTCATCTTTTTCCTAAAGAAGCGTTCGAATCGAGATATGTCTCCACTGCAGCTGAATGAATCTCGGGGCGAGATTCCTTTTTAACGTGGGGATGATGTGACAACTCGGGTAAATCTCTCTTTTGGTTTCTATCTTTTATCTGTTTCTTTCGTTATTCCTTTTGGTACTTGTGCAATTTTCGGGACGAAAATTCTTTTAACGTGGGGATGATGTGACACCCGGCAAATTCTGGTTAACAACGTGGTCTAGATCAAAGTCTACCTTAGCGAGTCACGCGTATATTATACTTAACTGGGTTAGTTAAGTCGTGTTATGGTTCGGGAACTATCAGTTTAGTATAGAGGATCATCGGATGTTAGTCTAGAGGTGCATTAGATGTCAGTCCTTAACCAAGTGTACAAGTGGTGACGATTCATAGAATCGTCAGAGCATAGGGAACATACAAGTCTCGAGTCCCGGGAATTGGTGAACGAGGGTGAATATGTTTTGTTTGCAAGTATTATGTGTTTACAATCATTATGTGACTTGTCGGTATGTGAAAATGTGTTAACATATGTTAAAACGGGGTTTAACGCGCAAAACACGGAACCAACCCCTACAGGCGATTAGGGGAGGCTAATCGCCTATAGGGGATGCGATTGGGCCTCATTGGGGGCGATTGGGTGCTAATCGCATACCCTAGGGGCGATTAGACCCTAATTGCATGTAATGTCATGCGATTAGCAACCCTAATCGCGTGTAACTGCTGCATAATCGCATGAAACGTGTTGGACGACTAAAAACGACTATAAATACAATACTTGACCTCCTAAACTTCATATTAGCAACCCTAGTCGTCCCACAACTCGCCCAAACACACACACAACCTCTGGAACACGATTTTGGATCAAAACACAAGATTTCAAGCCTATTACATCAATCTATCACAAATCTAAGGTGTGGTTTTCATTCATGCAACCTTTATTAACGTTTTTATTGAATCCCTAATGGTCCAGACCTGTTTTAAAACAAATAAGTCTTCTGAAAATCGTTAATAAACATTGTTAATCGGATTCTAACTATCATGCATGTTGTATGTGTGTTTATGATTAAAAGATAGGGTTTTTATGATTCAAGAAGGATGATTAACATGTTATTAAGGTAGTTACAGATTGATGATGATGGCATGATAATGAAATCTGAGTTATTGTTAATTAGGGTTACGGTTTTGCATGCTAATGTAGTGTTTCATGCTATGTGTATTGTTGTTGGGATACATGATTGCATTCAGGATGATAGATCGAGGTTTAAACGAAGGATTTTGATGGAAATATGTTTGATATAGTTGTTTGGTTGATATTTGATGTTTACACACGTTCTGGGATTGATTTGGAGTGTTAAACGCGCGAAAAACCGGAACAGCAATGCTGTAGGCGATTAGCAACCCTAATCGCCTATGCTATAGGCGATTAGGAGGCTAATCGCCTGATATGACACCCTAATCGCCTATTGTATAGGCAATTGGGGCTAATTGCCTTCGTTGCATGCAATTGTGATCCTAATTGCTAGTTAAGTCCTGAAATGCATGTCTTATGACCTAATCGCCTATAGACTCATGATTTGCATGTCTTATGACCCTAATTGCCTATAGTATAGGCAATTAGCATTCCTAAATGCCTGTTGACTTTCATAATCGCTAGTTGACTTTTCCTAATCGCCTGTACTGCTGCTGTAAGTATATTTTGACATTCCGAGACCCGATTTGACACCTAGGAACATGCTAGGAACCCCGTAACATATCTAATAACTTGGTAATATGTGTTCGGACTTATCTATGTGATACTTGAACTACGTGCCATAACTTGTTGGACTTTAACGTATGTTAAGTGTGATTGCATGATTGTATGTTTGTGAGTGCAAGTATAACACGGGGAGTCTCGGGTCACCAATGGGATGTCGAATCTTGTACTTTGGGTTAATTTAACAGTCACGGTGTTTTCAAACGAACTTAGTTATGGTCTGGACATCTAGGGACTAACTAACCTACGGGTTATTAGTCTAAGTACTTGTAACTGTCATATGTTAGGTCGCCGCTTTACGGGGCTAGCATAGCTTGCTGATATTATTCGTGTTTCGAAGTAACGCAACCTAAGGTGAGTTTACGGCCCCTCTTTTAACTGGTTTCACTTTTTGGGGGAGAAAACATGTGTTAAACTTATGTTTTGGTAACAACTGTCATACTATGGGTTTCTATGGTTTACTATACGATCTTTGGAAGTCCCGGGGGAAACCATGAATGTGCGGGTTAGCACAACGGGGAAATGTGAATAGATCTATTGGGAGTGATTAACCCCGCTCGTCGGCTTGGAGGACCGGGCGAGTGCATATTGTCTCAAACAGAACAGGTTTACTATTCGGGCACAACATCTGGTTTGCGAGTTAGTAATGGTTTTCCAATCGTAGTCGTAACAAAACATACCCCTAGCTAGCGTACTTTGGTTTGCAAATTGTTATAGTATGGACCGGTTGAACTTGGTACTTTGATTACAAAACCTGTAAACTCACCGGCATTTTTGTGCTGACGTAACTCTTACATGTTTTCTCAGGTCGCTAAGGTAGCACAATGGAACTAGGGCGCACGCGTCTGCACGGCGTCTAGTTAGGATTGCATGGTTTTCAAACATTGAACATTTGGTTACTTTTGGATTATGTTTTGAGAATAAGCTTCCGCTGTATTCGGGGAATTTAAACTATGTTTTTGAAATTGCATATGTTCATTTAGATTTGTTTATTGTGATCGTTGGTTTGGATCCTGGTTTGTCATGCGCCTCGCGGTAAAACTCCGCAAGTGGATTTTTGAGGGTGTGACAGCAGAAGCCCACCCTTCCAATACACTACATCCGCCAATGTCTATTACGTCGGTTGGTTGCAGCAAGTTTGTCATCGAGACTTGAAGCTAGAAAACACATTGATAGATGGAAGCCCTGCTCCCAGATTGAAGATTTGTGATTTTGGTTACTCAAATGTTAGCTACAATTTACTTCACATAGTCCTAGATTTTTTTCTCATATGTAAATTCCTACTGCAGTCTTTTGTGCTACATTCACAGCCAAATCAATAGTTGGAACACCAACCCTATAGTACTCTATTACACCAACTACAATTTTTATTCCAACTTATATAATTATATACTATATTAATTTTATGACACTTTAATAGTGTCCACAATCTAATTTGCGCCCGACACCTATAGATGTTTAACATGCAATACACATATATTTATTTATTGCTATTGAACACATATATTATATTGTTTCTTAATATTGCTAACATACACATACATTATACATACATACATATATTATATATTGGATTTATTGCTATTGAACACATATATTATATTGTTTCTTAATATATTATATATTGGAATAAGCATATGGTGCCAGATATCGGCACCGTGCCGCACCAATCTTTTTTGTTACCATATTATTCGGTGTTGTACCTGTATTCGTATTTATAGTTTTTTCAACTTAAGGGTAAAACTCATTGAAAACGGACTTATACATACAAAGTTCTAACTACATTAACAATGC
>JAUTDX010004759.1:0-40814 GCA_030844895.1 Ambrosia x helenae | reverse complement strand
TCTATTGTGTGTTATTAAATGTTAAGTTCATTTTTATTCTACATATGTATGATTATGATTATTAATAAATTAATGGTTCTTTGAGAAAAAAAATAATTATAAAAAATTAGGTAAAGACAGGGTTTAATCCTTAACTACACAGAAAATAATTTTACATTACACTTCTATACTAATTAACCAATACATGTAAAATGCTATAATTTTTATTAGAAGAATATATTATAATTATTATTGTATGTAAAGAATTTCAAAATTACAATTTAATTTAATGAAGTTTTAGTTTGTTACCATTTATAAATGATCACCAAAAGACGTGGGCCATTCATATTATGTGATGACCGAAAGATCAAATTCTTCTACCTTCTCTTTAACAAGACCATGTCTTACATTCAAAACAATGTATGATTATGATTATTAATAAATTAATGGTTCTTTGAGAAAAAAATAATTATAAAAAATTAGGTAAAGACAAGGGTTTAATCCTTAACTACACAGAAAATAATTTTACATTACACTTCTATACTAATAACCAATACATGTAAAATGCTATAATTTTTATTAGAAGAATATATTTATAATTATTATTGTATGTAAAGAATTTCAAAATTACATTTAATTTAATGAAGTTTTAGTTTGTTACCATTTATAAATGATCACCAAAAGACGTGGGCCATTCATATTATGTGATGACCGTGCCAGAATTTAGTCCACGTGGCTGGCGAGTACCACCACATGCCCACGTGACCGTCTGTGCGAGCGTCCGGACGCTAGCCAGCTCGCGTCCGTTAGCGGCAGTTTTTGAATTTTTTTAAAAGTTTAAAAAGATGTGTGGTAAAATATTTAAATATATTTTGTAAAAAAACACCCGCTCAACTTGACCCCAACATGATCAAGCGAGCAAGCCGTGGCCGCGCGAGCTAGTAACATGTAGGCGTCGACGTGGCACAAATTATATTCAATAGAGTCATCCTTCACCTCTACCCATAACATATATGTTATGTCTTAGAAATTAGATCTCATGTTCCTCCTGAAATTGGTGACTTGGGTGGTGGATTATGATCGCGTGGGGCAACATTGGTGGCACGATGATACTCCAATGTTCGGTGAGTGATTCCAATTTGTTGGCCGTTCAAAAAAAAAATTGAGTAGTAGTGTAGTAGTAACATTTGTTGTTAAAAATAAATAAATAAATAAATAATATTTTTGCTTAAATAGAATTGAGGATTTTATTATTTGGAGTGGAAGGACACGTGCATGGAGTGTGAATAAAGATACAAACAAACAATAAGAAATAAAATTTATGGATATAAATAATTAAATGATTTAAAAAATATCTTATGGGACACGCATATAGGTACAGGTCTCCCTAAATACACTTTACGTCCATCCAACTAATCTAGCTACCTTCGATGACACGCGCTCCAAATTTTAACTATACATTTCTTTGTTTATAAAAACCTTTATATGAATATGTATTGACTTTGTAATAAAAAATGTTACTGTTATTATTATATTTATTAGTTTTTTATACTAGACGGGGCGCCACCGAATTATCTACGGGTACCAACTACCAGCACGGTATCACCGCCGTCATACACGCTGGTAGTGGTCCCCGTGGACCATTTTGCTGGTGCTATCTAACGGGCTGGTACTGTTGTTTTATTTTATTTTTGACTTTTTATATACTTTTTTTGTGTATTTAACCGTATGGTTTATTTTTTTATTAATTTTACCATACGTTTTATGAATATCTTTACCTTTTTTAAATGGGTTTGTTTAAAATTTACTTAATAGGTACATTAAAGAGTCGGGTCGTTCGACGGCGTCTTGGTAGCATATCACCAATGCAATCTCTTCTTCGGTGGTCCAACGAGTCATCTTCGTGTGTGTTTCTTTGTATATAACGGTGGTAAAAGTGTGTGTTTTAACCTCAACGTATGCTAAGTTTATATATAAAAAATTTTCAAACGGTTTGGTGGAACGGTATCAATGCCATTCAATTCGATTGAACGGTTTCCATACTGAATTCTGACCGTTGAGGTTGGGGTCGGTTTTAAATAGTATGGTAATTAATTTTAAACCGTGTGAAATAATAATAATAATAATAATAATATAAAAAGGTTAAATGAAATTATAAAAAATAAAAAAAAAGAATCAGTGGAGTGCTGCCAACAAAAAAATGTGTTTCAGTGAAGTAAATCAAGTGAAGTGATGTGACAAAGCAGGGATTGGTTAAAATCAGTGAAAAAAAACTCTAGTTGCACACCTCTTCCCCTTAGTTATAAAAACACTGCTAGCATGTTAGTAAAAATATCACTAGATACAAAAATAGCAAAAATTGGAAAATGCTTTATTTTAAATTCAAGTTTTAAAATCTAGATATACATGTAAGTTTATGAATATTTTTCTATAAAAATATATTATCTTTTTTTTAGTGTAAGGCCTTTTAGGCTTATCTAATAATATTTTAAATTTTCCATTGGTTGTTATTTGATCCTTAAATTTCGATTTTGGTTCAAATGATTTCTGTTTTGTTATTATTGAAAACTAAGGTAACTTTCGTTTAATGGAATTGAAATTGTGTGGAACCTAGTAATTTGATTTGGAATTCAGGCGTTGTTCGTTTCACATGGAATTGATTCCGGATTGAATTAGAATGTAGATTAGCTTCTTTATTTTGTGGCTCAATTACAATTTCTTCTTTTGTTTAAATGAAAGTGGAATAGAATTAGAATGTAGATTAACTTCTTTATTTTGTTGTTTAATTACGATTTCTTCTTTTGTTGAAACGAACGCTAAGTAAGTATTTTAGAAATTAAACATATTTAGATAAATATACGCATGCAACTAAAATGTCACATTGTTTGTGATAAGTGAGTGAACAAACACATAACAAATCTATATATAAAAACTTAATACTTTTGTAGCCGGTATCAGAGAGGGTATATATGTTGTTGCGTTGTTTGTAATTTAACATTTTTTTTCAAAAAAATAATAACTTTAATTTCCATGATAAAAGGTATATTTACAGTAGGATGACAGATAATGAGTAACAAGTTACGCCACAACCCTATTTGAGTAACCTTATCATGCTAAAAACAAAATCTTGATGAACAAAAAAAAAAGAAAGAAGAAGAAAAAAAAATTGTTGTAATGGGTTGTAGGAAAAGTAAATGGTTCTAAAGGTTGATCGCTACTTACAACTTAATATACATTCTAAGGATGGGCGGTGGGGTAGCGCCTCAAGCCACATCAGACTAATAGCGACTCAACACTATTGTGGGGACGCTATTGGGAGTTGTCATCTCAATAACAAGCATCAACGAATGTTTTGTAGGCCCCAATTTAGTTTAAACTAATAGGAAAATGAAAACAGGGGAAGGGCGTTATTGTGGGGATTTAACCCATTTCTTGGATGTTAAAGAGTGGGCTTTATTAGAAACTTCAGGCCTCCATTCCCTACCACCGACCTAATAATAATTTAACTCGAAGCTTTATATAGTATAATAATTAATGGAGTGTAGAATACATCTTCAAAAATATATGGATTACTTTTCAACTTGTAATGCTTCGGGGACCGTTAAGTATAATAAACTTGATTTAGAAGTTATAACTACTAATCTACTAACCAAATCATTCCAACTAACACTTCGTTCAAAAGTTAACAAAAATGAACCTTTTCTAGAAGATGTTGAATGATGCAAGAAAAAAAAAGGGAAGAAAAAAAGAAAATCAACACCACAAACATACGCTCTGTGATTTTTTTTTTAACGGGAAACTAATTGATCCTCTTAATGTTATTATAGATGCATCTTGTAGGGTTTGAATCATGCACCTCTTAGATAGATGGAAGGCACCTTACCATAACATTATATCATTTAATGACTATTATATAAATAAATAGAAACGGTTATCGCACTTGGGAAGGATTGAAGAAAACAGCCCCCCCACCCACCCCACCCACTTCGAAAATTGTCTACGCATTGAGTCCGTCCTCTCTAATTTAAGGGTCCCATGACTTTGGGAGTTTCGGCCCCCTCGAAATTTTTGTCCAAACTTCGCCACTGGGTTATCATATTACAATAACTATTACAAGCAACCGTGGTGTTTAACAAAAATGCTTTCGTTGATTTGAGGGGATCAATGGTGAATTAATGGAGACTAATTGTAAATTTAATATAAAGGAAAAAAAAAATAACTAATTATTTTAACTTGAAACATAACCCAAGAACTAAAAGAGTGCATAACCGAAGAGTCGAAGACTTTATATTTGGACAATAGTGTATGCTTACATTACTCAAAGTTTGAGAGGATATTCTACCAAAAAGTGGAATACTTGATACCAACCACTTTAATAGTTCAATCCATAATCCCCAAACCTTGTCCTACCACCACATATACCCCCAAAATCTTTGGTATCCAAAGTCAAAAAAGAAAGCATCCAACCCTAAGTTTTAAGTTTGGTTTCAAACTCTATATTTCAAGATTTGCGTATCCTTATCTTAATGATCGTATATTGTTAGAGAAGGTTAACACGCAATACTTACAATTAAAAGCTATTTGACTTAAAAAAAGAGTTAATTTAATCGATACAAATGCTACCTAGGTTTTGAAAATCAAATAAGGCAGGTCGGTCACGTAATGACACACCAATCAGTCGAGCTGTTATTTTTACAACAAACCTATTATTTATATAATTTAATAGATACAAATGTGAGGATGAGGTGGATGGTTGTTGGATTATTGATGATTATGATTATTTGTTTGATTAACCGCCCTCCCCCCACGCCACCGCCACCTTGTGTTTTTTTAGGGGTTGGAGGTGAATTGAGGTAGCTGCTACATATCGCTCTAGGCCCCTTTCACCTTCATGACCACACTGTATATTTTAAACGCTAAAGAATAATAAAACTAAAAGCACAAGTAAACAACTTGATTATGATGAATTAAAGAATATACCAGGTAAAAGGTCACCAATAAGGCAATAACATGAGCCATCTAGTTCTAAACCACAACTAAATTTTAAAAAGCATATTTAAGTACTTAAAGTAACCATCTTTTCTATTCAATCCAAGTAAATTACATACAACTAATCTATTGTATGACATATAAACATGTTCCTTGCAAAAATCATGAAACAAACTCCCACAGGCTTAAGTTAAGTATTATATTTTCCTACTTGAAGACGTACACGTGTCTCTGCCCACGTAGCTGCCGTCTTGGCCTGCCCAATAAGTTCTAACTCCCTATTAATAATATTTTGCCACGTTGTCAAATAACTTCAAACTTCCGTTAAAACATATCGTCAACTCTAGAAAGCTAGCCACCTATACACTTCCCACCCAACCAAATACCTACAACTTTTAACACCTTTTCAACTACACAACTATAAACACGTTTACACACGCACACACACACAATATATATATCATACGTTTGTATCTTTGTGTTGTACATATGTAACTATATATTAACAAACAATTCCTTCACACCACCACCACAACACTTTGTCTTTATTCTTTCTAACAAAAAAAAACCAAACATGGAGTGGACTAGAGGCGCTATTCTTGGCCGTGGTTCATCAGCCACGGTCTCGGCCGCCACGTCGACATCAGGCGATGTTTTCGCGGTTAAATCGGTGGAATTTCGGCTAGCGGAAAGCTTGCAAAAGGAACAACAAATGTTGTCAATTTTGAAGAGTCCATATGTTGTAAGCTACAAAGGGTTTGTGACACAACTATAGAAGATAACAAGACAATTTACAATATTTTCTTGGAGTACATGTCGGGCGGGTCGATTTCCGACTTGATTAACGAAGAAATGGTGTCGGGTTAACCGATTCGGAGATCGCTAGATACACAAGACAAATAGTTCAAGGTTGGATTACATTCATTCCAATGGAATAGTGCATTGTGACATTAAAGGGGCAAACATTTTGATCGATAAAAGCGGCGCGAAAATTGGGGATTTTGGCTGCGCCAAATGGGCCAAGTCCAACAAACTGGCCCTGGACTTGGCCCATTTGACGCAGTCCCCAATTTCTGGGACGCCCATGTACATGGCGCCGGAAACCGCCAGAGGCGAAGACCAGGGGTTTCCGGCGGATGTCTGGGCACTAGGATGCACGGTCATCGAAATGGCCACGGGTGGGATCACCGTGGCCCAGACCGTTAACGACCCGGTATCCGTTCTTTACAAAATCGCGTTTTCCGACGAAATTCCGGGCAATCCCAGATGAAATTTCCGATCAAGCAAAGGACTTTATAACCAAGTGTTTGATTCGTGATCCAAAACAAAGATGGACAAACTACAGAGCTTCTAAAACATCCATATCTTAATATTCAAGATCAAGAATTAACCAACAACTCAAACATATTATTAGTGAAAAAACAATTACATATTCACCGACAAGCATACTTGATCAAGACGTGTGGAGCTCAATATAAAGAACCTTTATCTTCATCATGGGTAAGCATTGATTTCCATCAAATGGATGGTATATTAACTTCAAACAGTTTGAGGCAAAGAATAAAACAGTTGGCAGACAAGTCAGAGATACCTAAGTGGTTGTGTGAAAAGGAGGAAACAGGTTGGATTACAATTAGATAAAGAAAGAAAACGGGTTGATGCGCTAGTTTCTTGCTAGCTTGACGATGAATAAATGAAAGTTTTGTTGGCCGTTGAAGAAAAAAAAAAGCAAATAGTGGGTCGGTGACACGTGGCAGTAGGTGAGGAAATGGAGGTGGATTGCACTGCACCAGTAGTGGCTGTTGAGATGATGATGAGTTGTAGATACCAACAAAGTTAGTTGTGGACCAATAGATAGCTGTATAATGTAACGCGGCAACGTTTTTGGATTAACTTTTTTATGGTTTTATTTTTATGTACATAATTTATTTTATCTCAACACTTTTTGTTTGAGTGAGATCTTACGTTGAAGATATCTTAATCTTTGGCTTAAAATAGGTTCAAATCTAAAACATTTTATGAGAAATTGGTGTAAATTTATAATCATGTAGTTTGTTGAGTTGTGTCGACCACCTGATTTTTGAGTTTGGCGTTGTTTCAATGAAGTTCACTTTAAAAACACATAACTATTACAATATTTATTTATTTGTAATAGTTATAAAATATTCTCTTGCAATTTTTCGGTTTTAATTTTAAGAAAATTATATAAATTATTTGAGACATATTATAACACGTACGTAGGTTGGCAATAACCATGAATGAAAATAGTATAAAAATAGTAAGAGTTATAGAATTGAATTTTACGGTTATAAAATTTTAAATGGGTGTGTAGAACTGCAATGCGGTGATAGTTCGGTTTCGGTCGGTATTGGTTTGATCCGACTCATCATGATATCAACACTCGGAATAACAACCGAATGAAAAAAACCAAAAAAATAAAGTCGTGATAGGCTCAGAGGAAAACTTGGAAGAAAAAACCCAGAATCAGAAACGAACTAATCATTTCTCTCTTTTCAAAATCCGTTTCCATATTGGTCTCAGTTTTATCAACACCTGGTTATTGACTCGTTTACCAGATACGGGGCCGACATCGCTACAACCCAAAACCGGCTTTGAAAAGGACTCGTTTTTGTGTACCTCTCACACCTGACGTAGCCCAAGCCATGATTGTAAGGCTATGTGTTACCGGATTACGCCCTTGCCATGATGGTTGTGATCCGGAGTTAAAACACCCGTCCGTGGGGGTTACCGTAGTGGGTAGTTATTATTTAATGCAATCAACCAATCAAAATCTCCATTTTTTTATTTCTTCTAATTTATTTCATTTAATTATTATTTAACTAGGTGGTGGATAGTTAAAAGTTAGTGAAACCATTACACAAAAAGTAAAAGTGAGAGTTCGTGTCTACGTGACCGTGACGTGCCAATAACTTTACACAACGTTGATAATTCACATGCGGGCCCATGGTATCTTAAATTGATTCTCTTTGGATCTATGGAGATCCTCTGATCCTGTTTATGGTGGTTAATTTAGGTGTTAAGAAATTATTACATAGACCTATCCATCTAGCCCGACCCTAAATAATTGATATCTCTTTTTGTACCAATTAATGACTTAATGTTACATATAACATATAAATACACATTAAAATTTAAACAGAATTACATTCATATTTGTTAGATAGATACGATGATGAAATCAATAGAATACAAATCATAATCTAATCGTGTGGTTGTGTAACTATTTTATAATTAGAAAATATATAATGCACGTAAATGTGATACATAACTGACTACACTTAAAAGAATAATAAACAAGTGATTATGTGATACTAAAAGTACTCTAGTTAAAATTGGTTGTTATCAAACGAAGCTCTATGTGTAATTGTATACAACATAAAGCATTTATTTGACCTGCGCCGTGATCTAGACATTGACCGTAAGAAGAAGTGTATTGACCATAAAAGATGGCTGGTATGAGCCGAAATCAAGATAGAGGTGGAGGTTAGGCGTTGGGACCGATCTTGATTGTATTGATTTATGTTGGTGTGTCGAGAATGGAGTGGTGGTGGTTTGACTAGTAAAAATCAAAATCGAGGTGTTGGTTATGTGGTGACATTAGATCCATGTGTTTATTGTTTCTGGTCCATATGTTAAAATAGGGAACAAATAAAGAATAATGATAGTTAGGGGCGTTCCGCGTTTGACTGTTTGTTAGCCCCTTAATAAACATTTTAATCATTCAGCATAAAGAGTGTTTGTTTCAACTAAAAAAAAACATCCGAATGGTTCCATTAAGCTCTTAACAATTTAGCTAACAAGCGGTGCTGAACCATTCCGACCCTCTAGGGTATGTTTGCTATGGGGTAATGGAATGAACGAGGGAATGGAATGGACAAGGGAATTGAAGGGACAAAGAAATGAAATGGATGATTACCATTCCATGGTCTTGTTTGGTTACCACGTAAGAATGGAATGAATCATTACTTTG
The DNA here is from genome assembly GCA_030844895.1 of Ambrosia x helenae. Taxonomy (NCBI): domain Eukaryota; kingdom Viridiplantae; phylum Streptophyta; class Magnoliopsida; order Asterales; family Asteraceae; genus Ambrosia; species Ambrosia x helenae. The sequence goes on along the minus strand of JAUTDX010004759.1, from coordinate 31,855 downwards.
TATTGTGTGGTAGGTAAGAAAAGACTTAGGAAAAAAACCGGCGGTGGTGAGTGGTGGCGATGGCGGTTGATAGTGGGTGCCGACGACGTTGGTTGGTGATGGCGGAGGAGGTGGTCGGGTGGGTGGTGGCGGAGGTGGTGGTGGTGGTCGGTGGGTGATGGTGGTCGTGGTAGCGGCAACGATGGCGGTCAATGGTGGCGACAACGATGAGTGGTGGTGGTGGTCGGTGGGTGGGTGGCGACGAGGAGTGACGGGGACAGTGAATGGTGGCGACGGCGATGGTCGGTGACGGAGAGTGTCGGTGGTGGCAGTCGGTGCTTGGTGGTGGGTGGTGGAGGTGGCGGTTGGTGGTGGTGGGTGGTAGTGGTCGGTGGTGGAAGTGGATGGTGGCGGTTGGTGGTGGGTGGCGGTGGTGGTAGTGGTCGGTGACGAAGAGTGTCGGTGATAGCGGTCAATGCTTGGTGGTGGGTGGCGGTGGAGGTGGTCGGTGTTAGTGAAGGGTGGCAGAGGGAATGGAATGGAAAAAAGACATGGGGGATGGATTAAATGAATTTTGGGGTGTTTAGATGGAATGGAATGGAGGAGGTAATGGTTGATTCCATTACCTTGACCAACCAAACACCTTTTTTTCATTCCATCATAATGCTTCATTCCATTCCGCCTTCCATTCCTGCATATCTTACGCTACCTTAATGATTTAGCACTAAGGATGGCAATGGGTCGGTTTAGGACGGGTTTAGGGAATCCCACCCTATACCTGATTAGATATGTTTGTCCCAAACCCATTGGGTTTGTATCGGGTAATTACCTATCGGGTTTCGGGTATACCCACGAACTTCGGGTAAACTCGTTAATTTTTAAAACTTACCAATGAGTATATCCGACCATAAACCCGTCAGGTATCTATTGGGTAACTACTAACCAATTACGTTTAGAGTTATTAAATATATGTGTAAATGCATACAATGTATAAATATAAAATACTTAAATCATATAAAAACACCCAAAGACATAAGACATAGATAACAAATAGTAAACACTAATTTTTAGCATAAGATGGCAATCTAGATGGACAATTAGATATATTATACATATATATTTAAAAACAAGTAAAAGAAATTATATTGGGTACCTAATCGGGTAAACGGGTATACTTTATCGGGTAATCGGGCCGGGTAACAAGAAAACAGAAAAAGCGAGAGTAAAGTTGTGTTTAAATCATAGTTATCAAACGCGCCAAGCGTACTCAAGGCATATAGGGCTCGCTTAGCGCCTAGGCGCAAGGCGCAAAAAAACGAAGGCTTGAGTATAAAAAAAAGAACAAAGAAAAAAAAGTATTAATATATTCTCTATTAGAAAATTATTCAAATAAAGCAAACAAAAGCTATTATATAACATTTAATATTATCTAGTTAGTATCAAAAGTTTTAAAATGTTAATGTATTAGTGTATGAAAGTAGTATTTCTTAAATACAAGTAGAAATATGGCTGAAATTTAGCCATAATTTAGAGAATTTAGCTCGAAATGCTCTAGAATTTGGAAATCCCATGGAATCTGCCCCTAAACCATCATCCGGAGAATTAAAGCGCAATTGCCTCGACTTAAAGCACCATTGCATCGTCTCGCGTAAAAATTGGGTCTAGACGCAAGAGGCAATGACTTTTAACAACTATGGTTTAAATTTTCTTGGATCAATTGGAGTAGATTATGAGTAAGTTAGTTTTTCATTTAAAAAAATTGACATAACTAAACTTATTTTAGAGTAAAATTTTTCCTTATTTCTTCAAAGAAACATTTTATTTCACTTTTAAAATATGTCTGAATTCTTTCACCAAAGCGGCCATTCGGTCTATTCAGATCTTTAATAATCAGTAACTTATAAAACACTTAAACACCTAATCACTTTGTATTAAAAAGTATAAAAAAAAACATGAAAAATGTGATCTTTCACAACTTGTTTATCGTGTAAATAAGACTTGTGATTTTTAAGGGTTATAGTTACTTTCAAAAACACTTTCACACACTTGTAAAATTACGAGTTAATTAAAAAATTCATCATGTGTTTTTAAATTATTTATCACTATTTTTTTATTTGAATTTTCAATAGTCATTATTTTAATATAACCACATTTGTCATAACTTTATTTAATTTGCTTCATTCTATATTCTATTTTTTCTCTATATAAGACTAACTTATAGGGATTTCATTATAAGTTACAAGTCACTAACTTGAGGGTCAGAGGGTGTTCCATGGCTTCAAAATCATGCCACCTTCTAGCCACTTCTTTATATGTTGCGATTCGGATCTAAGCTAGGGAACTCTAGGCACAGCTCAACCAGGCAACAAGCATGACCCAGATTTTAGACTTTTAGTGTAGTAACAATCTGCTTATTAGTCTTTTTGTGTAACATTTCAATAAGAATGTCTACATCTTACCCTCCTCAGACTCTACTCTAGCTTTTGCTATTGGTGGATATGTGGGATTAACTGAGTATGGTGATGATGATGACTTTTTTATTGTGATTCTGAGATTGGTCCGTTTTGAAAAATGGTTAGATAGATATGTTTAAGAAGTTCACTTGAACTGTGAAAATGCTGATATTCTTTCAACTATATATCAGCCTTGAACTAAAAAAAAAAGTTTGCCGATCAATTTTATAACAAAGTCAAGCCTCATTAACAAAGGTATTGGGTGACATCAAAGCTCTTAGTTTATTTTGGATCAAAGCGAGAGCAAAACAATATTCTCTTAATTGGAACATATGGTGTAGTTTTAACCTTACTAGTATTGGTTGGTGACAGTGTTGTTTATGTGATTTCTATGTTGTAAGGTGGATGTAAGGTGTATTGCTAGTACCCTGCTAGCTTGGTGGAATAAAACTTTGTTGATTGTTCAAAAAAAAATTGTATAACAAGAAAACCATACACAATTACACGACATGGTGTAAAAATTCACATAAAATGTTACAAGACATCATTAAATTGGCCAAATAAATTAAAGTTCAACTACACCATTAACATGTCCCAATGTTGCATAATAAGTCAAAACTCAATAAACATCAAAGACATAAATGTTTTAAAACAGACTTCTTAACCAAAAGAAAAGTTTCAACCTATTAAACATCAGAGCATGTGCAACAATGAACAAATTCATCAATTTGTAAGATGTCCCGGGCCAGGCTTGCTTTTAGCCGGCCTAAAAAAAGCCTACAAGTAGCCATGTTGTCTGATGTTGAGCCTAAATTTTGCTGCTATGTTTTGGGGTAGGGGTGCATATATCGGTTTTCTTCCCGAACCGGTTCCGGTCAACAATAGTCAAAGCTTGTTTTTCCCAAACTGGTTGCGGTTTCAAAACCGATTTCCAGATTAAAAGTACTAGTTTTTGGCAGGTTCCATTTGTTTTAAACTGGTTTCAACGAAGGGGTTCCTAAACGGATCACAAATCTATGATTCAATCTAGAGTTGTTCAAATCGCTCGACGCTCGTTGCTCGCTCGGAAAACGCTCGCTTGATTTTCTGTTGGATTGTAAACGAGTCGATCGGCTCGGTTTGTAAACGAGCCAAGCACGAGCTAATGTTTGCTCAGTTCGGCTTGATATAACTTTTATTAATTTATTATATATATACATACAAATTGCAGTCATATTTATAGTTTTATACATACAACTATATTGGGTATGGTCTAGTAGATGCAAATATATGATTATATTTATACTTACTATCCTACTCAAAACTCAATGATAATTTAACACTAAGTTTAATATTAAACCCTAAGTCGTCAAGCGAAAGTCTTGAGTTATTCATCTCATTAGTCGTCTGTCGTCTCAAACTATCACTCTATTCCACAATGCGATAATTCTTCTCTATAGTTGGTTTATCGCCTTACTAGCCTCAACCTAAGCCTCCTCATCATCGGACAGTCGAACCTTAGGCTTTGTATCATACTCGACCGGTTGAACCTCAGTCATCACCCAACCACAGAACCATTGAATGAAACTTTCCAGTTTTATGATTGCCAGAATCACTTGCCGCTCGGCCGTCGCTTGCTCGGAAAAATGTGCACTCGAAAATGCTCACTCGGTTGTAACGATCCAATCGGCTAGATTCGGTTTGTAAATGAGCCAAGCACAAGTAAAGATCGTCTCGGCTCGTGAACAATCCTAATTCAGTCAGTTCCCCCCAAATCAGTTTGATATTCAGTTTCGATTCAGGTTATAACTTGATTCAGTTCCAGAACGGGTTTTTTTCTACCTCTATATTGGGGCAATCACGTTTCATTGTTTGATATTTTTAATATGTTTTTAGATTGTTTAATAACATTTGTTTGCTGATAACTGATTCAAGACTTCAAAACAAAATGTGCGGATCTTTTTGTTTACGCACTGGACGGGGTGACATATTTTTTAAAAACTAAATTAAATAACTAGTGAGGGTGATCATAAATGGAAGGTATTTTCTAAAGAATACACAAACCATTGCTAAACTTGTGGTCATTTTGAAGACACAATCAACCAGGAAAAACTGTTTGATTGAGTAAACTATTTACATTAAAGGTGGAAGAAAATGAGTGACAACTAATGTCTATGTTGTAGTCATGACACTTAAAAGTTAAAACATCTCCAATGTCAAGGTAGCTCTAATTTTCAAACCCGCTACCGTAGCACGCCACATCATCCAGACATTCACCTTAAAAAAGCTATATTTTTCTCCCACTTTTCTATAGCTTGACCAAAAGGTTTTTTTCCCTTATGCGGAGGTTATTTGTATCTAGAAATTAAGGAACCCAAACACCAACTCTCGTATTTATTTGTGTCGAATGTATCAAACATAAACAACCAAGTTAAAACCATCTAACCTTAATGAGATCAATGCATTCCATTTACATAAACGGAGAAAACATGTTGGTGAGTTCTGAACGAACGTTTCGTAAGCAAGTTGTGAAGGGATAAAGAAACAGGTTTTGCGGAACATAGCTGGCTTGCTAACAACATCATCAACTCAAACACAGCCCTTTCATTAACGGGTTTAAACATGACAACTTAAAACCTAATTATTATTGCGTCATTTTTTATTTTTACCATGATTTGATTCTTGCTCTGTAATAATTCTTGCTCTGATCCCTCACATGCAGCTCAGTGGTGGACAGCCCACTTTCACTTTGGTGAGAGTTGGGTTCGATCCCCATGGGAGGTATTTTGAGGGACTTGCCAAGTGATGGTCGAAACTAGCCTGCTTGCAGGTGCCAGGTTCGATTCTGATGGCCCCCCGGTTTTCTACTACTGTGCATTTACTCAAGAGAGGCTTGCCTCTTGTGGAGGGTGCAACATCTGTCAAGTGGCAGGTGGCGGGAAATTTTCCGGGTGGAAGCCTTAGTGCCCCTTATGCGCAGCCTCGACTCGCTTGTGGGCCGGCCACTCTCGCGTCAGCGTGGAACCGGTTAAGACAACATAGTCTGACCATTGTAAAGTGGCTAGGTGATTCCCCTTCTGGGGGGTTGTGACTGCCACAGTATAGAAAAATCACCTTCCAAAAAAAAAAAAAAAAATTCTTGCTCTGTCATATTAGACAGCACAAACTCAATTTTAGGCTTATAAACCATCTGAAAAAGTAAAGATAATCTTAAGATTTAAGAACAAATGAACCTATTAACTTAAGCTTCTGAGTTCATAATAATCATATCGAACAATAACTTAAATTTATAAGTATTGTACTTGTGCTAAGTGTTAACTTTTATAATTTTTGTATTCTATTTACTTTACCAATAGGTACGTAAAATGTTATAAAGGCGTGAATTATTTAAAAAAACACATCCCAGTTAGGAGACTCAAGGTTCAGGACCAGTTGCAACTGCCTTACAGAGCTGGGCTTTAGCAGGACCCGAATGGTCGAGTTTAGCAACTTAGAACCAGGACATTTTGGAATCAGGCTCTAGCTCGGATTTAGCAACTTTGTTAAGACAAACTGGGCTTTTCGTATGAACCGGATTTAGCAACTTGGTTAAAACCAAGATATTTTGAAACCGGTCATGAGCCCGGTCTTGCAACTATAGTAAAATGGAAGCATACACAAAAAAGGAGAAACCGAAAGCAACATTGCAACTATAATTCTTTTAGGATACATATATAAAGCCGGAAATTTACCAAAATACCCATGATAAAACACATCAAATACTAAAATTCTTCATTTTTTCAACAAGGGTTATTTTCTTACCTCACATATTCTTCTTTCCGCTAGAAAAAGACACGCTTTCATCAATGGCCCGCAACTGATCTCTAAGATTCTGGTTTTCTGCTAACAGACGATCATATTCAAGAAGAAACCCCTCTGATTGGTTCTTGAGAGCAAGTGAATTAGCTTCTGCAGATTTGATATCTTTTTCCCTTGATTCATGTTCAGATTCCAGTTTTTTAATTTGTGTTTTCAGTTTAGATAACTCGTCATTAAGGACTTTGACCTCATCTGCACCTTTGTTCTTGGTTTCTTCTGCAGCTCGGTTTTGTTTCTTTGCAGCTTCCATGGTCTTTCTAAGTATTCGAAGTTCTCTTATGTAATGATGTAGTCTATCTATCATTAGTGATAGGAAAAGCGAGAATCCTGCATTAATCAATTAAATTTAGTCCAAAATTATATAAAAAGGGGGTTGCGGGTTGGTTAACGCCATACTTGGTTAAAACAGGTGGCGTGCGATGGAACAAGCCACAATCAGGAGTCCTCTTTTCCCCTCAATTCTTATATAAGAATAATATGTTAAGCATAATAACAAAACAATATTACTGGAATTAAGATCCAGATTATTTTTAAGTGGGCTCATTCAGAAGGAATTATGATTAGTGATGAAACAAGTATGAATCTTATGGTGATCAAATCTAGCAACCGAACTACACCATGATTCTATTTCATACTACATTCACATAAATACAGTATCAAGTCTTCAACTAGGATTACAATTTACGACAAAAGGCTGAAATCGACTTGTTTGACAAATAGGAAATAGGATTCTATCTGACTTCTGATCTTTTGGGATCAAGACTGCCAGATTTTGAAAAGCAGGTTAGAAGCAAGGTTTAAAAGTACGGAATCGTGCCTCGGGGCGTTTTCACTTCGCCTCACGAGGCGTACTCCTCAAGGCGAACCGAGGCGTAAGCCCGAGGCGGAATTAAAAAATAAATATAAATATTATATATCTTATAAAAAATGAAATACCAACTAATTTCATCCTCATATTCATCAAAAACACACACTAAAAAGACATGGAACGCTTGAAATTGACACAGAAAGTCCAAAACATAAAAATAAACATCAAAAACCCCTGAGGCGCAATTTTTGTTACCGCCTCAGCTCTATGAGGCGCACATACAAAATAACACTATGAGGCGCCGCCTCAGATTCGTTTTCTTACAGAATCTCCTTGAGGCGTACGCCTCACCCGTTTTTTTTTAAACCATGGTTAGAAGTCATAGCAATAAAGCTTGCAGTGTTTGACTGTTTGGTAAAACTGGTTCCGATTCTGTTTCTTTTTTTTTTCTGAACGGCTACCTTATACATCCACGAATCCTACTCCTAAAGCTACAGCTATGTCCACCATGGGACTTAAAACCCTCAACGCATAGGGAGGAACACTGAACACCTTACCTACACACCTTGAAACTTCAAGGATACTTGCCATATGGTGGTTCTGATTCTGTTGAATTGAATTTTTTTGAGCCAATATAAAACAGATAAGCCCTAAAGAAGTTGCCCCAAACACTAATTTTCACCGCGTAGATGTAATATTATCTACCTATTTCTATCTTTCATCAAATGCTTATTTACCAAATGATTCTTATTATAGGAAGTCCAATCACTAATTCACTTTAAAAACACATCCAAACAGGAAGCTATTGCATAACCTCTAAACATTTGATTACGAGTCTACTAAGATACAATTTGACCATATTCTGGCGATTCTTACAACTAATACAGTAATACTAATATAATACTCGTTTCTGTATTACTTGCTCAGTTCCAAAATTATTTACCTATAACACTTCACCATGGTTTAAAAAAATGGTCGAGGCGGTAAGAAAATGTAACCGCCTCAGGGGTTTACATTTGTAGTACGCCTCTTAAGGGTCGTGGCGCGGTGGCGGTAAGAAAATGTGTGTTTTTGATGTTTTAAACTTTCGGTGTCAATCATTTTATTTTTGGTGTGTGTTTTTGAAGTTTTAACTCTGCCTCAGTTCGCCTCAAGGCTTACGCCTCGTGAGGCGAAGGCGAAGGAAAACGCCTCGAGGCTCGATTCCGTTCTCTTAAACCTTAGCACTTCATCACCAAAACAATTCACTAAACAAGTCCAAACTACTACTTAATACTCATAGAGTAGTTTAAAGCTTGAAACAATTAATCACAAAACCCTAATTTCACTACAACTAACAAAACTCCTCGAAATTAACGCCGAAATCAGCCAAACAATTCAATTGCAACAACGATCAATAAAATTCAGTTATTCACAACCCAAATAAACAATAAATAAATAAATAAATAAACTACCCATGAGAGAAGCTTCAAGCATATGATAAGCAAGAATAATCTGATCAGTAGGGTTGATGACGTCAGCAGGACGGCTCTGGATCTCCGTCACACTATAAACGTTATACATCATAATAACAAAAACAGTGGCACCGACGGATTTGACGACCAACGGAGCTCTGCCTCGTTTAGCACGATCTAATCCGATTATTAATAGCTTACGGAGTGGGGTTTTGAATAATAGTAACAGAATCGTTAACATTTCGATTAATAGAACGGAGTAAAACAGGTAGATCATTGTTGATGGATGGATGGATGGATGGATGGATGGATGGATTGATTGTTGGGGACGATGATGGGGGATAGTGTAGGTTTTGAGTTGGTTTTGTTGGGGGTTGGGTAATGAATGGGTTGATTTTTATGGTTTTATATACAAAAGGGGGCTTTTAGTTGACCCTTCGACTCATGTCTCTCTTTTTCACTGGTTTTTTACCGTAAATTTGGATCACTGATGAAACGAAAGACTAAAGTATCATCGTCATATTGTGTTATCAGTGGAATCATCTGATTGTATCGATTTTCACTAGACAATAACGCTGATACACTAGTTTAGAAGGAAACTCAATAAATTTAGGAAAATCCCTTGTAGAAATTGAACCCAGGACCTAATGGTGCTAAGTCTTATCCTACCCTAAAAATGTCACTATGGTATAATGTTATGGGCTTCTCTTTGTTAACTAGGGGGGAACTTCAAGATTGACGGATATACTGGAAATCTGAAATATTTGGAACGGATTTATTCTATAAAAGATAGTTATAGGATAAGGTGATATCTGACTTGATTATCTGAAACAATATACTCGTTTACCTTAAACATATACCCAATAAATTTTAAGTTTTAGATTTATTTTTATGTAAATTATTGCTAGTAATGTTTGATTCTAGTGGCTTCATTATTTGAAAAATAAAATTTTCTTTGAATTATATATTTTGATGACATTATTTATATTTATTTGATATGAAATACAAATATGTTTAAAGATTATTTATTATAATATATTTAAATAGTTAAATATTTCAAATATTATTACGGTGATGATAACATGTATGTTATTTATCATAATTTAAATGAAATCCCAATGGGTAATTGGTCGGGTATGTGACAAGATTTTACAACTTGTATGGAATTTGCTATACGCGAGAGTTTACACTACAGAGGAAAAAAACCAGGGGGTATTGGGCAACTCGAATGAAACATTATAAAACAATAGTCATGGGAAAATAAAAATTAAAAGTTAAGAGTTTTCGGGTAACCGGGTCGGGTATCACATAATCCTATACCCGTCTGTTGGGTCTAAATTAGACTGTGGTATACCGATACAGATGTTGGGATCTGAAGATGATAAAAAAATGAAGATCAAGTCTTTTGTTTATATTTAAGCTTGTGTTGCTAGTATATTTTACTTACTGTTGATAGATTAGTTTTCATGTTAAACAGATCAGTTGTTGTCCAATCGACAGCTTAGTGTCGACTAAAAGATTTGGTAGTCGACATTTAAGTGTCAACCTCTTGTCTATCGACAACAAGATTGTGGTATCATATGCATTGGCAACACTTGATTGTCAACAGCTCATATTTGGTTTATCGTCAATTTCCGACTTCTTTATGACTTCAACCACCATCTCCACCATTAAATCATCGTCGAAGCCGTGGCCAATCTAGTAACAAAACCCAGCACCATAAAATCTTGACGAAACCTAGAGTTACCAATAACAAAAGTTTCGACTGAGCCTTGTAACAAAGAACAAACGTGGGCAACAAATTAAAAAAGTAGCAGATAAGCACTATGCATATCTGGTTTATCGTCAATTTTTGTTTATCGTCAATTCCGACTTCTTTATGACTTCAACCACCATCTCCACCATTAAATCATCGTCGAAGCCGTGGCCAATCTAGTAAAAAAAACCCAACACCATAAAATCTTGACGAAACCTAGAGTTACCAATAACAAAAGTTTCGACTGAGCCTTGTAACAAAGAACAAACGTGGGCCACAAATTAAAAAAAGTAGCAGATAAGCACTATGCATATCTGGTTCAAATCATGCCCAAATAAAGAGATACAGATTAGAGAAATCGAACAAACAGAGGCATGGCTGACCGACAAAACCGGTAAGCACACAAAAGCCAATACGGCAAACGCCTACCGTTCATATCAAATGAAATCGAACCAAGAAAGCCATTACACTATGTATTAATTAGAAACGAGATGAACAGTAATGGCAATTAGGTAATTCAAGGATTCTTTAGGGGTATAGTAATTGTTGTTGTGTAGTTGTTTAATTGGTGATATCCTCATTAACATATCTAGACACGTGTCTTTAGTTCTTCTTTCCAAATGTCTTTCTTCTTTCCCGAATATCTGACAAACACACATGCATATATACACTATACAATCTGTTTAATGAGAGAGAGAAAGTAAGTGAGAGATTAGAAACGGATTGCTCACTATTTTAGAATGCCTACCATTCATATCAAATGAAATTGAACCAAGAAAGCCATTCTAAAATAGTGAGCAATCCGTTTCTAATCTCTCACTTACTTTCTCTCATTAAACAGATTGTATAGTGTATATATGCATGTGTGTTTGTCAGATATTCGGGAAAGAAGAACTAAAGACACGTGCCTAGATATGTTGATGAGGATATCACCGCCAACTACCTCCAATTAAACAACTACACAACAACAATTACTATACCTTGAAGAATCCTTGAATTACCTAATTGCCATTACTGTTCATCTCGTTTCTAATTAATACATAGTGTAATGACATGAAAACATTAGTCTAACAGTTATTATTATACATATAATTTCTCATGGTCTTAGCGCTAGGGGTGTTAAAAAAAAGTCTGTATCCAAAGTATCCGAAAATCTGTATCCATATTATCTAAATTGGATTCAGATTCTATTTTAAAAAAAATTGACTAATCGGTTATCCAAATCCGAAATATTTAAAAATATCTTTAATACACACACACAATATATTTAATCCATTTCAAGTAAACCCTAACCCTAAACTAACATAATACGTTGCTCTCGAATCCGAAATATTAATATATGTTTGCTTTAAGCAGGTTTGCTTTTAAGCATTTTTAGATCCAATTGACTTTGTATTTTGTAATACGTATTGATATGGGTTCGACTTTGTACCACTCCACCCGCTCTAAGGCTGACGTGTCACGTATAGAGTAATCACATCACTAAACATCAAATCCATTAATAATAATAAATACATTTTATAATAAAAGTTTAGTACTAAATAGCATTTAAAATCATTGTGGGCAAACTTAGAACTTTAAACACACTACGATATAAATTCTTACACAAATATATAATTCTATAGGATGGCTTTCATTTCCATTGCCTCCAAAGGCATTAAGACACCACCTCTAGGGTACCACCGCCACCTCTGCTGCCACTCCTTTGCCAGATCCTCGGCCACGACCAGGTGGTGTACCTCTTGGGCGACAACGAGCATGTGGACGACATTTACGCTTGTTACGTAGACACTCATCACATGTCCATTTCTCAGCCTTGATCGTTTCATCTCCGTGAGTGATTACACTCATGTGACACACAATGATGATTAGAAGAAACCAACGCACAAACCCATTTACGAGATAACCCCATAAGTCTATATGACTCAACCTAAACTTATATTGGTGCATATAGTTTTAAGAAAGTTAGATTATATAGACATCTAGGTTCACATCCACTTGCATTCAACTACATGGCAATAATTGCTTGCATTAGAGGTAATTTATTGCACTAGGGATATAAGCCAACCGGTGGGGCTGACCAAAATTTTTATTAACACACTCCTATCTTTTTTCATATGGAGATAAGTAGATCACACTCGTCTCATGACAGGTCCGTCACACATCTGGTCAGATTATGTTGTCTTAACCGTGTCTACGCTGACATCGATGTGGGGCTTAACGTTCCACGAAAACCTTACCACGTTTGTTCTATCATACTAGACGGGATGACAGTCGTTGTGCCCCCCACAAGAACTATGTTCTTTGAGGTGGCACTGGAGGATAAAACTCGTATTGGATCGGATGCGAACTTGCGACCACAGGGATCTAATTCTTATCTTCATTGCTCTAACCACTCCACCATGATGAAACGTCTTTAAAAAATCCATTCTAACTTCGATTAATCTGTATGCAAACGAATTATCATGTGTTACTAAAAACTAACACATTAAATGAGTCAATAACATTTGAGTAAATAAAAATTGGTCAAATGACCTTCAAACGATTCAAGTTATATTGGATTTCTATTTTTTATTTTATAAAGATTTTCTGGAATCGAGTCTATCCTTAAAAGCGGCCTCACTATCTTTAGGATATAGCCATACTAGCTGATTATTCGGGAGGGTCCCGGGGTTGAAAAAATTACTTTGACGTGATAACCTATTACAAATGGCTCAAGTTAACTAACCACAAAATCTCTCAATCATTGCATGTCCATAGTATTCTAATCAGTGATAACTCATATTCCATAACCTAAAACTTAATCAGTAATCATCTAAAGAATCACTTATGTAAGCTGCAACTATTCAAAAACTCATCAAATCTCTCTAGTCCATCATTAGAGTAAAAACTCATCACATCTTTCTAATCTCTCACATTCTAATGACTCCTATAATTCCTAACCTAATCAACTAAACAATCACTTAAGTTGGAAGTTGTAACCATTAAAAAACTTATCACATCTATGTACCAACTTTCACAATACTAATATTGCTACCTAACGTAAAATAATGTATAACTCTAATATTAACACCTATCATAAATGCTAAAAAATGCATAACTCTAATATCAACATTCAATACATAACCTAAAACAATGTATAACTCTAATATTAATACATGTCATAAAGGCTAAAAAATACATAACTCTAATATTAATATTCAATACCTAACCAAAATAAAGAGCAAAATTATACATAGGAATAAACATTGGACAAAATTGCTTATAGTGACAACTTGCAGAAAAAGCAAAGGAAGCACAACACTATTAATCAACATCAAATATGTTTGCAATTTAGATTGATGTTAATTCATACAGGCACATGATAAAGAACAATAAAGAAAGCAAAAGAAACACAACACTATTAATCAAATAAAAGGAAAGAAAAAAGTGAGAATGATACCCCGTTGTCGTAATAGAAGAAACAGAGAGGCAGCCGGTTGAGATTGTAGGTACATAATAGATATTAGGGCTCAAAAAATTATTAAGACATTATTTATACTATCGGTGCCTGAATCTAGTAAATAATAATAATACTAATAATCTGAAAGGGACCTGATCTACCTCGCCGAAGATCTTGACTACTACATAAAAAAGAGGAAGAGGAGGAGGAGCGGCGGAGAGTAGTGGTAGAGGTGGAGTCGACTGGAGAGGAAGAGGGGGGGGGGGGGAGGGGTGAGGTGAAAGTTTTGTTTAGGGTTTGTGATGAGGGGAGATAATAGAGTGAAGATAAAGATGGAAGAGAGAAATATGGAAGAGATAAAGAATGGAGAGAAGAAGGATTAGGGTTTAAAAAAAGATTTAATATAATAAAACAAAAAATAAAAAAAAAACAAATTCTTGCACCTCATTATGCCACGTGACACAATTAAGAGAGGGTTGAAGCCACTATTGAATGTCACGTCAGCAAATTTTAATTCTTTTATATATAGTTATTATTATTATTTTTATTATTATTATTATAGTTGCATTCCATCTTTCTTGAACCTTATTAATATCTTGCTATATAAGATATTTAAATGGATATAATTGATTTTAATCTATATATATATATATATATATATATATTGTAGAGGGATTAATTCAACATGTCATAATTTTATGCAATCTCTCCTTTGAGAGATGCCACATAAGATGTGATGTGGCAAGTGTAAACCAATTAAAAAAAAAGGAATAAATATGATTTAACCTAATCTATTATAATCTTTAACCTAATCTATTAAATACATAATCTACTAAATCTAAATATTAAACCTTTATTATTTTTTCTCTCATTCTCCCAGAACTTTTAAACGTTAATATCTTTTATATATGAGATTTTTTAAAGAAAAAATTACACCAAATAAACGAGCGTTTCATTATCTTGCCAACTAGTACCATAGTGCTATATAAAAAACGGAGAAAAAATGACTATTTTTTGTAACCCGACAGGTATTGTGTCGGGTTTGGGATTAGTTTAAAAAAAATTGTGGGTTTGTGTCGGGTCTGAGATTAGGTGATACGACCCGATTACCCGAAACAACATACCCAAATACCCGAACTATATACCCGATCATATACCCATGAATTTTTTAACGCATCACATAACCTTTAAACTAATGCGTTCGATCTTTCAATAATTAACTTTTTTTTTTCTTATTTCATGTTAGTTCTTTTAGAATGATTGATTACAAACTTCCGAATTCATTTGTAATGTCACTAGATTTATACCCCGGCGCAGAGATTCATTTTTTTATATTTGAATATCATAACTTATGGCAGAGATTTGTTTAAAAAATAATAATAATAATATATTTTATTATGTCATATTAGATATTTCAACCCGGTACGCTTCCGGGATAAAAACTATTTGTAATAATTCAACAATAAATATTGTATTAGGAAAAAAAAAATATGAAAGTATAGGTCGGCATAACAATGAGTGAGAAAAGAAATGGATACCCATGTGCATTTAAATTGATGTTATCGTTTTTTATATCTTTGATGTCTCATGGAAGACTTCTTAACCATTTTTTATGTCTTTACATCCATGAAGAATTGAAGATTGACATATTCTTCTCTCTATTTAATATTCACTTTTGCACTTAATTCTTGTGTCGGGATGTCGACAATTCTTCAAAATATCAACTACAATAGTTATTTGATATCGTTTTTAAACGGATCGATCAAAGAGATTATTTACAAATTTGATGTTTAAAATGTCAAATGTACGAGAGTGTTGGGTCAATAAGCCGTTCAAGAAGCATCCACAATATGATGAGTTGTACAAATGAGTGTTTGCTTTGTTGCAAAAGCTAGTGAGTTGATTCATCTGCGGAAGTCAATGGGGTTAAATACGTAGCGCTAATTGATTGAGGAAATGGTATCAAACACCACGAGTCCACGATGAACCTTTCCAACTCGATGGTAAAAGACTTTTGAACATGGAAGATTGAAAAGAACATGGATGGTGGATCATGATCATGAAAGCTATCATCCATATTTATTGTGGCTATGAGCCGAGGGAGCATTGGACGTCTTATGGGTTGTTTGGCAATTCATGAACCAGTAAGAGGTATAAATGAGTAAGAGACTCTGAACCAGTAAGTGCTGTTTGGTGAAACTTCTGAATAACTCTACAAAATTTATATTTTACCCCTCACCTTATTTTCACATTAATAATAGATAAAAATGTTAATCCTTTTTATCATAAAAAAAATCAGACACACACGACACAACACAAACACCTAATCATTCTTTTATTTAACCCACACACACACGTGTGACACCACACACACCTACTCTCTCTCCATGTTTCCTTTTCTTTCTTAAATCCACACAAACACAAACACTTAAAATAACCATAGTAAGGGGTTGTTTGATCATGTCTGAATGGCAAAACGTCTGACTCGGTCAGAAGAAGCACATTTGGTTGGGGCGTGTCTGAACGGAGAAAGGGTCTGATTCAGCACTTACCCAGTCAGACTTGGGCTCAAGTCTGACTGATTCAGAGGCTGGGGAACGTGTGTGGTGTGTGATCGTCGTTGCTGTAACCGAGATTCTGCTGCTGTTTTGCTCGACTGCAAAACAAAAACGAAACGTAAACGGGAGTATGTCGATCGTTGCAACAAAAAAATTTAATCATTCAGATGTCCAACCAAACATCACTTACCCATTCAATAGTTAAGCATTCAGAACCTCTTAACCATTCAGAAGTTTTCAAACGGCCCATAAGAGAGATGGGAGTGACAAAGGAGATGGTAGTGACAGAGAGAGCGACGGCAGCAGGAGAGGGAGGGAGGAAGGCGGCTGGTGGAGAGGAGATAGGGGGAGAGGTAGGGGCGTGGCTGGTGGAGATGGATGAGAAGTAGGGCGGCAGCGAGTCAGCGATAGAGGTGGGAAGGACAGGGAGGAGGAAAGGGGCGTCCGCACCGGAGCAAAAGGAGCGGGAGGACCGGTAGGGGCGGCGGTAGGAGGAGAGGGAGAAGAGGTGATGGAAGAAGAAGAGATGTGGAGGAGAAAACTTGAGGGCTCTGCAGTGTTTTGTTTTCATTTAGCAAGGGTAGAATACTGAATGGTTCAGCACTGAATTAAATGACTAGGAGGTTGGTTTTTGCCAACCAAACCACCTCACATCTGAATCGGTCAGAGGTTACCTCTGAATGGTGTGATTAAAAGGTCAACCAAACACCACCTTAATTAGATATTTACAATCATGTTAGTTTGATGTTAATTTGTTTTTGTGTTTTGTCTAATTGTTGTGTAAACCAATGCGGTGCGGCGGCGGCGGTAGATAGCGGCGCGGCGGCGGATCATAGTCTTGCAAGCGGCGCGGCAGTAGTCCAATAAGCGGCGGCGAGGCGGCAAGGAGCGACATGACGGAGAAGCTAAATCAATAAAAAAAGAGGTGGTGGCAGCTTTCATAAGAAAGATTTATGAAAACGGCGGGAATATGTCTAGAACTGACAATTGAAAATTTATTTAGAACTGGGAATAAGAAAAAAAGTGAACGTAACACTAAAACGAAAACGAACGGAGGCCGGACAGGGCGGCGGCAATGGCGGCACGCCGCCCTGTCTAGGGTTTTTCTTTAAGAGGTGACGGCTAGGGTTTGTATTTTTTGTGGTGGCGTGGGGGAGGGAAAAAAAAGTAACCAGAATCTTAAGGCTCTGATACCATGTAAGATAATAGAAATACTGAATTGATATTACTGAATAGTTAGGTTACAATATATAGAGATCACAATGAACCCTAAAAACCTAACTAAGCCCGTGGGCTCATACTACCAAAACCCTAATCTGATATACTGTCTAATATGTTGTAATTATGTTTGCTTTTGATCAGTGACGTACGGGTTTCTAGGAACCCACTGAGTTTCAAATTTTTAATAGATGATATGTATAAAGAATACCCAGAACCCATAAATAAATTTAAAAGGAAGCCATAAAACAAAATAAAGAATTGGTCTAGTGGTTGTTCGTTTCGTTTGAAAGTCTGCACCCTTGAGTTTCTGTCCTTCGCATGTTCGATTTGCGGTGTTTACTTTTATTTCTAGTGTTTAAGCTTATGGAAAGCAAATAGTATTATTGTTAAGGACATTTCTTTTGGATGACTTGTCTATTTGAACCCTAAGACCATTCCCATTGGCAAACAAACTTGGGAAAATAATATTAAAAAATTCAATTGTTTGCAAACAAACCCCCAAACGGTTTGTGGTGGCAACCATGTTTGCAATCAAATAAACCCCCCCACTAACTTAATTACTTAAATAACTTATAATATTTAAGTTTTAAAAAAAACTAAATACACTGTATTTCTTAACTTTTTTTTGTGAACATCCGATATAAATTTTATTAAAAACCGAGTTCTTTTAAAAAAAATATTTTTAGGTTAAGTTGGGTTGTGAATGTGTGTTAAGGTTAGGTTGTGTAGATTGAAGAGAGAGAAAGTACTTTTTATTAAAATGTTTGTTTGTGAATGTGGATGGTCTATCAGTTTTACTTTCCATCTTTTGCATATTGGTTTTACTTAAAAAAGCATCATCTCTTTTTTAATTCCTTTTCAACGTTTGGTAATGATAATAATATCTTTACTAATTTATAACTTTATTTAATTTGAGATTTAGTATCTATATATATATAAAACAAAGCCCTTTGCTGACGTGGCGTTCAATGGTAGTCTCAACCTCTTTTTTAATGTGCCACGTGGCATAATGAGGTGAAGATTTTGTTATTTTTGAATTTTTTTCGTTTTTATTATTAAAAAAAAAAAAAACTCATCCCATTTAAAACCCTTTTCCCAAGTCTCAAACCCTAGAATCTCAATCTCTCAAATCTCAATCTCTCTTCACTCCCTCTCGATACTGCCGCTGCTTCAGTTTCTTTCAAGGACTGGTTCACCACTAATGATGAATATGTATCCTTACTATGTGTGTATGCAGAACAAAGGGGTCGTCCCTCTTGAGATTCACCAGTTATGATGGCACACCTTCTCAACTCCTCCTTTACCACCACCACCACCCGTAACAACAAACCCCACCAAATCAAAGCCAAGATCCGCGATTCAATCCTCCTTCTAAAGGTAAATAAATTCATCCGCTTTATTATTATTATTATTATTATTATTATTATTATTTGTCATTGTAATTAGATTGAATATGTATAGGGAAGAGATCCTTAATATGTATCCTTTCCTGAAAGGTATGATGGGGAAACAGAGCAATGTCCCTACCATCCTTATTGTGTGGTCGATCCTTCTGGCCTCTATCTTATCGCTTTTGTGGGTGCGGGTTAACCCGTTTCTGGACCGAGGTGGGATCGTGTTGGAGGTGTGTGGGTTGAACTGCGACTGATGAAAATCATACATATAGATGTAGTAGTTAGTATATATAGCAAGGAGATGTGAAAAGACGAATGTGTAGATAAGGACCAACCTGTGATATTTGTTTTGCAAAAGTGTTTTTTTTTTTTGTTTTTGTATTTGATTCATTTAGATTTTTGTGGATTGTGGTAATTGATTTGGTGAATTTGTCAGTAGGCAGTGGATGGAACGGTACATGAATTTTTTTATTGGGTTAAAAAAAAAAGGAAAACAAGATTTTAGCTGTGTGTGGAATTTGTGATGTTTATTTTGTTTATTTTTTTTTTTTTTTGACTTGGTATTTAATTCTAATGATTGTTCAAGATTTGTTTGAATTGCATTCAAGAACTGTTCTTTTGGGTTATGCAGGGCACAGGTGGTGGGATGGCCACCAATTCGGTCTTTCCGCAAGAACACCATGGCCACCAACGTGTCGAAGAATGGTGACGTGGCAGAAGGATCTGGAGGGTGTCTTTATGTGAAGGTGAGCATGGATGGTGCTCCATATCTAAGGAAGATTGATCTCAAGACTTACCAAGTTACCATAACTATGTAGAACTTTCAAAGGCTCTTGAGAAAATGTTCAGTTGCTTTACTCTCGGTACGTTTGCTTTATTTAATGCATTCAAGTTGAAATTGCAAATTTAGGGAGTGTTCATAATAATCATTTTGTTGAAGTAAGCAATATCAAACTGCGTATTGAAATCGCCCAAACGCGCTTTTCTTTATGAGGTTTTGACATTGTGATTATTGATGGTTTATGAATCAGGCCATTGCTCATCTAATGGAATTAAAGGGCGAGAAGGGCTTAGCGAAAGCAACTTAAAAGACCTTCTTCATGGCTCTGAATGTGTGCTAACGTATGAAGATAAGTCATGATGAATTACAAGGTCAAATAAACAATTGTTAGTTTATATAAGTTACTAATTTATCATATTTATTATTGTTGGTGATTTGATAGTCAACACAACAGCATCACAAGAAACTCTCTTTTTTTTTTCTTTTGTAGGGTAGACACTTTAGGCGAGCTAATCAAATTTCACTACATGGTTAGTTGCTTTATAATTCTTAAATTTTGAGGGTTTTTTTTTTTTTTTTTATAGGTATATAGGATATTGGTGGTTACCATATACTATTTTCTCAGTTTTCAGTCAATAGGAGTGGATATAAGGATGTTTTGGCAGCCTTTCATTCAACTTTTATTATATATATTCTTAACGAGCTTGCACATTCCACAGGTTATGATGGTATATGCTTATACTTCCACTATGATAATAACTAATAGCCTTAATCATTTGTTCGGCGGTTATCACTGTTCATATTAGTTTTTTCAACCCCGGGACCTTCCCGGGGTAGTTAGCTAGTGTATACATAATTTTTATTTTATCACAAGTTTCATAGATTCATTTAAAAAAAAAAACTTTACATTTGTAGGACATGATTTTTGTTTGGGGTTCGTGTAAAATTTTCGTATTCAAGCCAGGTTGGAAATCAACCCGTTTATCCGATTACTCTTAGTCATGTTTAACTTTTTGCCCCGTTTGACTTGTGAGGAGATAAATTAACTAGCATCTACCTTTTGGTAAACCATTGTATTTTTTCTTACAGCTAATAAAGTTTATCGTTATGTCGTGTTACGCGGTTTTATTTTCTTACCTGAAAACTCTAGGGCTAATGGAATGATTACTTTATTTTTCGACCCGACCCAAAAATTCTAACGTTTGATCGTTAGAAATATCACCAAAAAAAAAAGAACCAATAGAAAAAAAACTTAGATCCGCCACTGCTTTTGATGTCAATGAAAAGTTTCTTTAAGCACAAAGTAGTGGTAAAATAAAGAAAGTTGTATGAACGATTATTTTAAGTTGCAAACTAAAGCATTCACAGTAGATGCTCCATGATAGTGTGAGGGGAGCCTCTATATTATATAGAGTGTGTATAAGTGGTTGTGAGTAGAGGAGAGGGAAAATATATAGAGGAGACACTGTTCATCAGTAAATTTGGAGGAGACACTGTTCACCCTCTATAATTTTTTAATATTTTTAAAAGTGGTTGTGAGTAGAGGAGAGAGAAAGGGAATGATAAAAGTATAGAATAAATATTATTAAATAGAAAATGAGAGAGAAAGGTATTGATTTTTAGTGTAATTATATAGTGTAACAAATACGAGAGACGGTGGGGTTTTCCAACTTTCCATACGAAGAAACTCTAAGCACTATGGCCACTCTAAAGCCTACATAATAAGGTCTTACATATTAACATAAGCATTCCAGACACATGGGTTTGCAAAGTTTTGTCTTAGAGGCAAACATCATAAACCTTGATTAAAGCATCACCATGAAACATGCGTAGAAAAACAATGTAAAATTTAAAAAACTACCTTCATAAACATTGATTTAAGATTCTACAAATAACATTCAGTTGTCTATTGAGTCAACATGGACTTTTCAATAAAAGGTATTCACATATTTAATTACTATAAATTATCAAAATGTGTAATAAAAAGTTGATTTTCCTTTATATTGTAGAATTTAGATTAAGCATGGTATGTTTTACATAAGGATGAAGTAAACATAACACAAAAACCTTATGGTTTTATATATTGATAAGTGACAACGATAACTTTAACAAGATAAATGACACAATTACAACATAAAAATACTTTATGTAATTTCAGCATCAGAAGCCACCGCCGCCGACTCCCCCACCTGCCCCTCCACCAGCGCCAAAACCGCCACCTTTACCTACACCTCCTCCTCCACCACCTCCACTACCACCTCCTCCCCCAATACCTCCACTACCGCCTCCTATACCTCCACCAGCTCCGAACCCTCCGCCACTTCCTAAACCGCCACCTCCACCACTTCCTCCACCGCCGCCACCACCAGCTCCACCACCTACTCCACCTCCAGCTCCACCACCTATTCCACCTCCAGCTCCAAAAACCCCCTCCACTTCCTGAACCTCCTCCTAAACCGCCACCTCCCCCACTTCCACCGCCACCACCACCTCCTACACCACCACCACTACCACCACCCACACCGCCACCAACTCCTCCTCCGGCTCCAAACCCTCCACCACTTCCAGGCCCTCCACCTACACCACCGCCTCCACCACTTCCACCCCCACCACCAATGCCACCACCACCTCCAGCTCCACCACCTACTCCACCACCAGCCCCAAAACCCCCTCCACTTCCTGAACCTCCTCCTAAACCGCCACCTCCACCACTTCCACCACCACCTCCTACACCACCACCAGAACCACCACCAACTCCTCCTCCGGCTCCAAAACCTCCACCACTTCCTGAACCTCCCCCTACAACCACCTCCACCACCACTACCACCACCACCTCCACCGCCAATGCCACCACCACCTCCAACACCACCCCCACCACCAAATCCTCCCCCACCTCCAAACCCGCCACCACTTCCTAAACCTCCCCCTAAGCTCCACCGCCACCCCTTCCAAACCCACCACCCCCACCAAAACCACCAGTTTTTTTACCACCACAACCTCTACGTCCAAATCCACACTCATTACCACCTAACCTCTCTTTCTCAACTCTCTGATCACCAAAAGAAACTACACTCAATTGTGACCCAATGGCGATCAAAAGAAAAACCATGCACACCCATTTGTTTGAGCACCCCATATTTCTAAATCAACTTATGCTCGTATACATATTTTCATGCAGAAACCTAGGCTTATATAGTGTAATCTTGAACAATTTTTAAAGCACGATTTACAAGCATAAGCTTAAACTAAAGTTGCATTTGCATTTGCATGCATGATCAGTAGTTAATGCAAGTGTCCGCGTTAAACCGTTGGGGGATATATCAATTGTGGTGTTGACCTTTTAACCATCATATAGTCAAAGATGAGACTTACAGATTCCGACATATAATCAATAAAGCACGTTCATGTATCAACTATTTCACACGAAAGTTTCTAGGTTATAATAGTGTTTAGTAAGAAGTGAATAATATATTTATGTGGAGTAATTTATTTTGGTTCGTTACTTAATTAAATTAATAACCACTTTGTCACCTCTTTTTGTTATTCATAAATGTATTTTTTTTGGCTTTGTTTATTTGAGTGTTTGGGTAAAACTAATTAACAACTTATACGTTGTATTTTTATGTTATAAGTCGATTTTTTAAATCAAGATGGCAAGCAAGATGGTTTACTTGATTCGATTATTTCTATCACTTTTTTTGGTACTCTAGTCATAGTCATAAGTGTAAAGTTAGTTGGATCGGGTGTGTTAAAACCCCACTTATGTCCATAAAATGACTAATCTCAAAGCGTGTCTATTTTGGTCAAAATTCGTTTCGATCAAGACCAAATTATTACTTCTTAAAACAACTTAATGTGGACTCATTTTGATCAAAACTTGTTTTGACCCAAACAATTTTAATATGTCACACAACCTGACTCGTCCGAGTTTCTGGAACCACCACCACCCCCACTGCCTCCTTTAATTTGCCACCTCAACCTGTCACCACTAGCCGTCGACATTAGCCACCATAAAAAAACATGTGTGAACTTATTTTGATACCTTTTTTGTAAAGCTTAATTACTAATCTCACCATGTGCCTATTTTCATCAAAATTTGTTCTGGCCAAACCAATTTACTACTTTTTTAAAACAATTTGTTTACACATGAACTCATTTGGTCAGAACCTGTTTTGACCCGAAGCGTCTTAATATGTCACCCAATCTGACTTATCTGAGTGTTTGTAATCGGTTTATTTTAGTGATCCGTTTTAGGGCTAAAATGAGGTTTGAAATTACACAAATCCTAGCGTTAGTTTATTAGCATCGTGAAAATAACGTTAAAAGCGGTGGACGGTTAAAAGCGGTGGCGTTGATAGCCGAAGAACAAGGGGTACATGCACCAATCGTCGTCAATCGGCCTTTGTCCCAAGTGATGAGTGTTATGTGCCATATGTTCAATGCTTGATACAAGACTACTATCGAGCCGGATGCCTCACTAGAAGAAATCTCTCTATTCCTACGGCGTAAATGTAAGATTGTCTACATCTTACCTTCTTCAGACTGTATCTTAGATTTGCTATTTATGGGATTCACTAAGTGTGATGATGATGACGAAAGTTAAATGAAATGGTGACGAATCATATGCAATGCCTTTTTAATCGTCAATTTTACAATATCGTTGATAAATGAAGAATAAACTGTGAAAATACATTCTTCGATAAGTTATACTATAACGAAATGACTTCTCACAACAAACAAAAGAAGCGATTGTGGAAGTGAGAAATTTGAAGTTTCAGAGGGGAACTCGCAACATTGTTTGATCAAATAACGAACGCAGTCTTGTCTTCATCAATTTCAACCTCTTGTATCCGCTCTTAGCATCTCAACAATGTATAGGTAGGCTTTGTCCGCACATTTTGATTGTACTTCGTTGGTTTTTCATCTGCGTAAAATAGTTTAATGTCAGTTGGTTATATCAACAACTTTTTTTTCATGTGTTGACACATATTCAAGATAGAATTACACGTAATGAATAATAATCAGTCAGGATTTTTTTAAAGTAAAATATTGTAACAAAAATATTTATATATTTTTAAGATCTTGTACAATTAGAGGTTAACGTCCAAATTACAAATATCTAGGGTAATTTACTTCTACTTTAGTAAATTCATTATACAAATTTATTGACTTGTTTATATCTCTTTCACATAAACAAATACAAAACTTACAAAAAATAATGAAATAAATAATAATCATAATGTTGAACGGCGATTTTTTCCTTTTTTGTTTTACGCAAGAAAAGTAATATTCGGTATCAATAACGCTACCGGTTCAATTTCAATACCCTACCGAATTGCTACCGAAGTGGTGGATTTTTTGGTGGTGCTTTTATGTATCAAAGTTCAATATCAAATACCATGACCACTTTGGTGAATTGAATTCACAAACCCAACACTTGTTATCATCTCTATTACCAAACGTCATTGAAAACATCGTAAGTTTTGACATTTCTATTATTTCAAATTAATTAAAAAAATAGTTTGATGACTTAACACTCTTTTTGATAAATAACTATACAAAAGAAGGTGGTGATTTATACACTAAATAAAACTTATATAAACATAGCTATATTAAGTTATGTACAGAAATTCATGAGTGAATAATTTTTGTTAGAGGTTACTTGTATGTTAGTAACTTAGTATTCATTTTTTTTAAAGGCGAATTTCTTACTCCTTGTGAGACTTGAACTCAAGACCTCACACTTTTAGTGTATTAAAAGGCTTTGCCTTACCACTGGACCACCAACCCCAATGGCAGTAACTTAGTATTCATGCCACACAACTTTTACTACTACAGTCGACATAAAATAGGTTATATTATATATGTTATATATATCTTATGCATACGTATTTCACATATGTCTTTATAAAATATATAACTACGATTTGTTTTTAGAGTATACATTTAGTTAAATTGTGTCAATGACATAAAATTGTATATGATGACGTAGGTAGCCAAATTAAATCGTTAAATGGTCGATAGCATCTCGCTACATTAACTGAATAGTGTAAAGGTCAAAAATTCAATTAGCAAATTACATGTAGCAAATATAAGCCTAGCTGCATGGGCGCAGCTCTTAAGGAGCGGGGAGGGGCGGCTGACCCCCCGAATTTTCGCTCAGAAGTTCCGATTATATAGTATTCGTATAGAAATTTTTTGGTATATAAGGTTTCGACCCCCCAAAACTGGTTTTCGACCCCCCGAAACTAGTGGACTTTCGATCCCTCGGTGACTTCCGACCCCTCGAAGTTTCGGGTCAAGCTTCGCCATCGCTGGGTGAGAACCCTCACATGCAAAAGGATGCCTTATTCATTCAGTAAGTTATTCTAATTATAAGCCTTTATACTCTCTTCCTCTCCAATCTCCATAATTATCCTCTCCTAAGAATACCCGGCTTATTCTCATGCCAGACTCGGTATGCAGGAGGCTCCCTCCTGCGCTGAGGAATGCGGTTTGTGCTTCTTAGCAAATCCTCGCTATCTATCAAGCCTAAGGGATGTCCAAACCCTCATCCGGCCTAATTCTTGTTGTAGCAACAGTTTATATTTGAATCATTTTTTCATATACACATGACCTCTCTAGCACAAGTTTTAGATCTCAACATTTTACAACAGTCAAAGAATTGTATAAATTTAAGCGGTTCTGAACGGTTTTCATAACTAAGTCTATAAAAAAACACAATATATACAAACCATAAACATGTATATATGTATCTAAAAATAGTCCTATTTAAAAAAGCACAAACACTCTCATCAAATGACAAATGAAAGATCAAAAAGTGAGTACAATAAAGTTCCAAACACAAAAAAAAAAAGTCGCTACTGAAAAAAAAAATTGTGCATAGGTTTAACAACTAGGTGATAATCGATCATGCATATAGTATTGCCTATTTCTGGGTACCAAGTTATAAACTAAGTTTACCAAAAATAAACAAACGACAAATGTTTGGTCGTTTTAAATATCATTTTAAAATTCATATAAATAAACAATTTAATAACTATTATAAAACTAATAAAATAGGAAAAATAGAGCAGAAGATACCTGAGAGAAGCAGGTTTGAAGAGGTCTCAGATGGCTGAAAACACCAGACTCCTCCTTGCATTTTACAAAATTTATTATTTATTAAATGTATAATAAAAATATGAGAGAAATTTAGGAAGAAATTATAAGCTTTGTGGAATTGGTTAAATAGGACTATAAGAGGGTGTTAGTTTTAGGTATTAAAAGGTTCATTGAACCTGGTCACAATTAAGGTATAGGTCAAAATCTACTGCCATTATGCCCTTCTAAAGGTTATTGCTAAAAAATATAAAAATATAAATATAAAGATTCCCTTCCTTCTTTCCACCAACTAAATGTGTCTTTTCTCAATAATATAATGTCTTTTTTTGTTCTTTTTTTAATAGCTATGAAAATACAAATTCTGTCTAAAAAATATTAATTTAAATCTATATAATTATGGGTATAATAGAAACATGTTTGTTTTCGTTTTGTTTTATTGATATGCTAAGCACATTTGGCATTATGACAAAGTATGAGAATGTTTGGAACCGCTAAAAAAAATTATTAAAATAGCATATGAAAGGCTATCTTGTAGACTGGTACAAATAGCTTATACATAACTATAACGTGTTATGTTTCCTAGTTTACTTAGTGTATGTACAGTGGGCTTCATGGCCAAGCGCGCTATGGGACGTTTGAAACCTTCATAGCGTCGGGAACACCCCCCCCCCGGACGCTATGGAGGCGTTTTGGGCTGGATCGTTATGGCAATAACGAGAGAAGGCAACGATGGAATTTGGAATATGACCGTTTGATTTGAACGTTGGTGGAATGTTGGAACGGTCAAAAAAAAAAAAACAATCAACTTAATATATGCCGAAACCGACACAGGTGGGTAGCTAGAGAATACCTAGGGGCGCAAGACAACTCTCTCTAAGTAACTCAGCAAAATAGCCCCGTAACTTTTGGAGAAGGGGTGCCTCCTCACAAAGGGGGCGAAGTGACCAGGCCCGAGCGATTGTTTACCAAAAACATAGGTCTCGTAAAGTCGTAAGACCATGTATGGGGGCTTACGCCTGCCCAGTGCCGAAAGGTCAAGGAAGTTGGTGGACCTGATGACAGGGGAGCCGGCGACCGAAGCTCCGGTGAACGGCGGCCATAACTAAAACGGTCCTAAGGTAGCGAAATTCCGGGTAAGACCCGACAAACACGAAAGGCATAACGATCTGGGCACAGTCTCGAGAGAGGCTCGGTGAAATAGACATGTCTGTGAAGATGCAGACTACCTGCACCTGGACAGAAATACCCTATGAAGCTTCACTGTTCCATGTGGGATTGGCTTTGGGCCTTTCCTATGCAGCTTAAGTGGAAGGCGAAGAAGGCCTCCTTCCGGGGGGGGGGGGGGTGGTTCCAAGCCATTAGTGAGATACCACTCTGGAAGAGCTAGAATTCTAACCATTGTAAGGATGTACGGGCCAAGGGACAGTCTCAGGTAGACAGTTTCTATGGGGCGTAGGCATCCCAAAAGGTAACGGAGGCGTGCAAAGGTTTCCTCGGGCCAGACGGAGATTGGCCTTTGAGTGCAAAGGCAGAAGGGAGCTTGACTGCAAGACCCACCCGTCGAGCAGGGACGAAAGTCAGCCTTAGTGATCCGACGGTGCCGAGTGGAAGGGTCGTCGCTCAACGGATAAGAGTTAAGTTTCATTCTGTACATGCCAGATCATGAATTGGTAACTGCATCCAATTTCGAAAAAAATCCCAATTGTTTCCATTTTTGGAATGGGATCTTTATAGAATCTCCATGAATAGGACCAAACCTTATTCCATGGTATATACATGAGGTTCTTCTTTCTTATTCTTAAGAAAGTCCCCGAGAGGGATTCGTTGATCAATGATTTAGGTTTCATCTTTCGTTTCCTTTTCGTTTGTTTTGAGAAATATATCGATCAATTCCGATTCTTTCTTTTTCTCTTGATTCTTTTCCGATCGAGATGTATAGATCCTGTTCATGGATTAACGAAAATGTGCAAAAGCTCTATTTGCCTCTGCAATTCTATGAGTCTCTTCCCTTTTGCGTATGGCATCGCCACTTCCTTTGGAAGCATCCACTATCGGAACTTAATTTGAAAGCCATATTTCGACCCGGACGTTAAATCTGCCTCTTTGTAGTTAGGTCATAGTTAAGTCAACAAAGAACCTTCATATTTCGATCTAAAATCTACTTACAATTGCGGCAATATTATAATATGAATTACTAGAAACTAACTTATCAGATTCACATTTTACCTGATCCTTAGTTTATAGCCCTAAACTCATAATGCAAGAAATTTCTTATTTTCAAATTCAATAATTTCTATTGAACGGACATTCTTTTACATCGACAAACAAGAAGTAAAAGGAAAAAAAGATATTAGAAAAAATCTCAAGAAAAGTAACTTAAAATAAACAAAAAAAAATCGGTTAAAATAGTAAAAGGTACATTGAATCTAGACAACGACATGTCCACCAAGACTAGACCTCAAACCTAATCGGTCAATTTTGTTCAACTTTCATTTTAGGGTGTTAATCTAAAATAATTCCTTTTGGCCTTTTTTGAACGGCCAATTGGAATTACTAAGGATCACTGGAGTATCATCGTGCCACCAGTGTTATCATGCGATCATATTACACCACCAAATCACCAATTCAAGAGGAAACTCCGGGCTATAATGCCTTTGGCCCTTTTGGCCAATTAAGTAAGTTTTATAGACCTTTATACTATGTCATCATAACCGTTGGTGTGTTAGGAATATTGAAGAGTATGGGGTTGTGGAGATGGTGGGTTGAAATATTTACTCAGAACATAACCCATATTTTTTAGTTGTGTCAAGAATATCAATACTATTATGTACAAACTTAAAATTGTGTAACCTAAACACACCCTGTTTCACACACATATATATAAACATGTCAAACGGGCTAGTATGTTATAATCAAGTTGTAAAGGTCATAAACGGGTTGATATGTCCACATGTTTAAAGTTTCATGTTTGTTTTATTTTCTCTAAATAACATAAGTTCTATTAATCCTAAATTTAGTGCTATTAGAAAACAACCTAATAACATATTACCTCATCGAACACATTAAGCACGATTAACGTTGTCAGGGCAAAGGTACCGACATTGCAGATAAAATAGGTTTTTAAATTTAAAAAACATGAACGAAAACAAATGGAGAAGAATGTAAAAAGTAGTTGAGACACTATCCGTGTACCAAATGGTCAGCTAAAAAATAAAAATAAAAATACTCAATAAATAACAGAACTAGTAGTCCTAGTTCTACAAGCTCCAAATTTGTTAGTTAATATATATTGAACCGAATTGGCCCAATGCTTAAAGCTTACTCTCTAGTTCATCTAAATTTTAAAATCAATTGGGCTTATGAGTTTCAATGCTACAATATCTTATACTCCCAAGCCCAAGCCCAAGCCCAAAATACTAGAGATGAGGAGGAAAGAAGATAACTACAGTAAGGGTGTAAACGAGTCGAGCCCGAGCCTGACTAGGCTCGAGCTCGGCTCGTCATGTTTTTATTAAGCTCGAGCTCGGGTCGGCTCGGTTCGAGCCTAATACTTTGAGCTCGAGCTCGGCTGAAAGTAAAAGCAAAGACTCGAGCTCGCTTCGAGAGCTTAAACGAGCCAAAGCTCGGCTAGAGTTCGGCTCGCCAATGTTAAATGGTAGGTATACTATAAATAAAATAATAATAATTTAAAATTTGTTTGGGCTCCTGATCCTAACAGTCTTTGTATGAAAAGCTCGAGCTCGGGTTCGATAACTAAACGAGTTCTTTTTCAAGCACGAGCTCGGGCACGGGCTCGTTAAGACTCGGCTCTTTGGAGCTTTTTATCGATCTAATCCCGAGTATCTATCGAGCTGTTATGCATCATTTACACTCCTAAAGATAAGTTACTATGTATCATCGATAATTAACTGTTGCGCATCCTTTACACTCCTAAAGATAAGTTACCATGTATCATCGAAAATTAACTTTAAAAAGTTTATAAATGTAACAATCCTGCTTCATATCCTATAAGATCTTAGTTACTATCCCATCTTTTCATGTCGTAATTCTATTAAATGTTTCCAACTAATGACATGTGTCACTATCTCATTTTAATAATATAATAATATTAATATATAACTAGTATTAAGCCCCGTGTTGTTGTGGATGGCATAAAAACCGTACTAAATAGAATCAGTGTCACATTGTTGCCAGCGACTAAAAACACTAAAAAAACTCATAAAAATCAAACATACAAAACTCAGTAAAATGTAGTCGTAAAAACGGTGGAACCATGCCCATTGCGGAGTAATAATGTACAAAAACTAGACGGAATTTAAAACGCAGCGTGACCGTTCGACGGGAAAATTAGGGATAAATACATTGGACTACATACACATGTGTAGTGTGTCAACTCGAAAAATTTGAATTGAAACATAGAACTAAAAATCTATTTAAATTACATGGGATAAAGTTCAAACTAATAAAAGTG
Organism: Ambrosia x helenae; assembly: GCA_030844895.1. Classification (NCBI taxonomy): domain Eukaryota; kingdom Viridiplantae; phylum Streptophyta; class Magnoliopsida; order Asterales; family Asteraceae; genus Ambrosia; species Ambrosia x helenae. The sequence continues at coordinate 597 of JAUTDX010004759.1, read as the reverse complement.
TAGGGGTTTAATGTAAAAGATGAAAACCATTAGGTTTAAAGTAAAAAGGTAAAGAAAAAACAAAGTATGGTACAATCTACATAGTACTATGATGTACAACCCTATCATGCACAAAACACTTATTAAGAATGATGTACAACACCATGAAACACAAACCAATTGTAAATTAATACTATATATAATTTTTATATTTATTATTATTATTATTTATATAATAAATAAATATATTTAATGAAACATGTTATTTCTTACTATCTTATGTTTTCTCATCCTTATTGTTTACTTTTTTCTCCAATCAAATAATAATATTAAATAATATTTTCCAGCTTATCTCTTATTATTTAATCTCTCTTTCTTAACTATTTTAATTTTTATTTTTGCATCGCTTGTTAATAACCTTTTAGTTTTTCCCAATATCTCTTACATTTTTCATCTCTTTGATCCAAAGTCGTATACATTTTTCTAACCTAATAAAAAACAAAAATACAAAATAAAATGTTATATAATACACAAGCTTCTAACCTAATGTTGTTTAAATGTTATGATAAGTAAAGATATATCAAAGTTTATATTTTCAAAAACGTATATTAACGAATG
>JAUTDX010004758.1:0-30310 GCA_030844895.1 Ambrosia x helenae | reverse complement strand
CCAACACATGACACAATGCTTAGAAAAAATAAAAATAAATGATGGTAGCAAGAGAATACTACCAATTCATGAGTACGTACCATGACATAAGAATTAAAAACAAAGACAATCTACAAACTGATTAGCCGATATGTAAGAAGAAAGGCTACATCACAAAAAACAAATGAAATCAAGCGCAAAGAGAATACTACCCTTTCAATATCATATCAGCAGCTTTTCTTTTTATAATTTCCCGCGCACGTTGCCGCGCAAACATGTCAAATCACAAAAGAAATCACTAAGATAAATCATCAAAACAATTTACTGCAAATGACTGCATGTTGCTGGAGACACTTTAAACTCGGGTGGCGCTTGTTTTCATACCATTTAATTCAACATCCACAATGCAATTCCACCAACAATATATTACTTCTATTTCATTCTCTAACTGGTGTACCCAATTTTCCAATTTGTAGATGTACAATAACGAATTATGTAATAATCATTGAAACTATCAAAGTAGTAATATGAATTTTTTGCTACTACTTCATTTGTTGCTCCATTCACCAAGTTTTTATGCTTTCACTTAGAACTAAAATACAAGTAAATGGTACATATTTAAAATCAGAACAGTAAGGCTTACAACAAACAACTCCAATAAAGATAATTTCAAATGAGTGAATGACGATTTATCGACACAAAATTTTAAACACCGCAACATAATCACTAAAGAGAAGGTTACGTAAAGTACCTAGAAAGGTGTGATTAGCTTGTAAAATGGTAAGCATATGACCCCCTTGCTTTCTCTTCTAACTCATTTTTCAACCAATTGAATAAGCAATTTCTATCACTTGCTTTCTCTTCTAACTCTTTTTCAACCATTTGAATAAGCAATTTCTATGTTTCTGTTTTAACAACCTAGAGCAAAAACACAACATATCACATTTTCTAAATTAAAGAAACAACCAAAAAATTAATAATAAGGAAAATCCCTGACATAACCATGCTGATCCCTTTCAAACATCAATTGATCTTAAGTTGCATAAAAAATAATCAAAGGGTTTGATAAAGGAATTGATTTTGATGAAAATAATTGATTTATAGAAAATTAAATGAGATTTCAATAAATCAAGGATTAACCGAGAGGAATCTTCATCACTTTTCAATTAAATTTCCCATTCAATTGCAATTATATCCATGATATTGATTACACAGGTTTCGTTTAAGGGTATAATGTGAAGGTTTCAATTGGATCAAATAAACAACCTTGAACACAAGCGAATTGTGAACAGAACACAAACTCAAAGGTTTCTGCTTGTGATAAAATTTATCGCAGACACTTTATTATATCAAAATAACTAAACAAAACTCAAAACAAAGATTCAATCCAAAACTCCAATCTTATTTCAAACCAAACAAAACAAAAACAAAACAATCGAACTTAATGAAAAACAATCAAGAAGCCATGCCTTATATACTAAACTAATCCTACTTGACTATGGAAAGGAAACCTAAATAGATAAAGATAAACTAACTAAATAATAATAAAAGTAAACAACTTGCAGCAATCCAACCGACTTTAGTTCCTTGCAGCCCAATCCTCATTATTTAAATTTAACAACCAACTTTATCCATATACTTTGACCTGATCCATCTTCAACATACGAGCTAACACGGATCAAACAATTAAACGAGCCAACATAATGGAGCAGAACCGAAGAGGCTTCAAAAATCAATGTGACGGTTTCAAATGTTGAATAAGGTGTATGACTTGCATTATTCATTTATACAATTACCATTAAATGTTGTACAAGAGGGCATAAAAGGAAGAAATTGGACAAAAATTATAGATTTATACTAAGACTCTTGATATACCATCTTAAAAAAGATGTAAATTTACCTTCTTATCCATCAAGCACCCATTATATAGTAGTATAGATTGTTTACATGTGTTCTATGAAATCATTATTCTTATAACTAAAACATTCACAATGATAAAAACAACACTATATTAAACCCTTAATTATAAACTAAAATTAATTAAAGGATAAGAACAATTTGGTTTATAATTATTTTTTAATGGCTACTTTAAATGGTGTTTTTTAGAAAAAAAGAAAAAAGAAGAAGCACCTAAATACCTTGAAATAAAGAAACTTTTAGGCACAAAAAATGTAAGGACAAAGAGGATTGACGAAACCACTTTTGTTACCTTAGTCTAAATCATATCTGCATAATTATTCTAAGTATGGAAACTACTGAAGAAGAAGACACAAAGTACTGAAGAAGAGTTTATCAAGGTACTGAAGAATAAACATCAGAAGTTCTGAAGACGAACCAGACAAAGACTCTGAAGAACTACTGAAGACAAATCTACTCATCAGTAGTTTGTCTTTCTTCAGCTGTTTTGATAGAAACTTCTAACCGCCCTTAGTACTTCAGTAGTTTAGTATTATATTGTTTTGTTAAAGTCTTTGAACAAATTCCAATACTACAGCCTGTTGTAGTATTATCTTGCATTATTATAAGCTCTTGTTTACTTAGTCTGTATGTATGTATTAGTCTATAAATAGATTGGTTTATCCCACTATTTTAGACATCGATTTTAACTGAAATCCTTCAAAGGCTTTATGATAGAAAAACAATTTCATATCTGGGAATCATTCAATACTTATACTTATTGTCATATGCTTTCAATTGTTTAGATTCTCATTAACTGCTTAAGTTAAGGGAGAGTAATAACTCCTGTTAAAAGTGAAACTTTAACTTGAACACTTTACTTATTCCGCTGTGCAAATTACTTTGGTATATTTACAAACACATAAGTGTTCTTGAATATCAGACTGTGAAAAGAACATACTGATCCAACAAAAAATTATTAAGATACTGATAATATATTAATATTTTCTAAAAATGATGAAATAACTTGAGTATATGTATGTTTAGCTTAAGTTTAAGACAAAACATAGCCTAATCGAATGTCAACTTATTTGATTCCTTGACTTATTAAATGACAATACTATGTTTTCATGGGTTAAAGAAGCTTCTAATTCCCTTTGCCTAAAAGTATGATCCCTTGTGCACTAAAATCCAAAGGATAAATGTGGTGCATTATGAAACCTTTTTTTTTAAAAGAAACTGTTTTCTACAAATATTTTATGAAATATTTAATCTAGGCCTTTTTATATATGTTGACACCAAAAAAATGTTTTTTTTTTCTACTAGTATTTGATGAAACATTCGTTTTGTTATGATTTGTTATGAGTGAGACTGGACACCTATATTTATTTAGTTAACAATTTAATCCAAAATGTTTATTAACCCGGGTGAATCTAACTATAATCATGTGAACTCTCTAATTATGTTGGTTTGTCCCAAATGTGTGACAAACTAGAAGCATGAGCTAGGGTGGGTGGGGATGTTGGCAGTGACTATGTTTGGTTTGGTTTGGTTTGTCGTTTTACCATTACCATTCTCTGAAGAGTCCGGGAGAAGAGAAAAATGAAAAAAATGTTATTTACTTGCAATGTTTGGTTGGTTGACTTAATCAACTTGACCATATTTGTTGTTTTTTTTCTATACCATACTTAACGATTTAACTTAAAATTCCAACTAAAACAGGTAAAAACCTGATTGTAAACACCGACAACATCACATCAGTTTATCCCAAATGTGTGACAAATTTTAAGCATGAACTAGTGGTACTTTATTACTGAGATATTCCATAAAACATGTTGGTTGGAGTGCTAGGTGATGAACTTGTGTAACATCCACTTTGTGTTGATGCATAATCAACCATTTTGCATAGTGCTACGATGACCTGTGTCTTATGCATAATGAGTTGCACACTACTCTAAATTTATGATTTCACTAAAAACCCATATGTAGTCTATGCATCAAAGATTATTAATGTATACATTAACAACTTGTACATAATATATATTTTGTGTTTTTTAAACCTTTCCTAATTTTCTAAAAGAAGCAATAACATTTGAACAAAAACCAAAACAAAGAAGTGCACAAACACACGTAGTTTATCATCATCATTCAAAGCTACTAAAAGTAGACATTAAAAATACAATATTCTGTTCCTAAAATCAAGATCTCAGAACAGAAAAATCTGGGGTTAAATATGAAAATTCTCAAGGGTAAAGGTACAGATTCATTATTATATTCAAGGTTGCATGTGTTGTCTAGGTATCACACAGCTAGCTCAAGGTTATGTGATATGTGATGGCTTCTATTAAATTACTTAGATATGCTCAGAAGCATATCCCACATATTGTGATACTACACATGCTATATACCATATACACATATTTATAATTTATAATTTATAATTATATGGAGGTGATTTATGCACACAACATGTACCACCGTCAACCAGCACATACTACAAACACGCTTAACATAACATTGTTGTGTACAAATCACCTCCCCGTCGCATCTTTACATGTGTTCATCCTTCTGGTTTGTACACATGTACCTATGCAAAAACAAGTGAATGTATGATATATGATGAGATGCGGTCTCATCAACCTGAGACACATTAAACGCTTAGTTAGATACCTTATAAGGAGTCTTTATGAATGTAGAAGGCCAACATGACTACTAAAATTTTTGAATTTTGGAATAATATATGGAATATCTTTCTTCTTTGTTTTCAAGTTAGTTGACTCCTCTAATTGTTTAGCCTTTTTTTATGACAAAATCAATTGGACAATCATTTAAGTTTTATTTTAAAAATATTATTCAAAACCAGCTATTGCCGACCAATAACATGGTACAGTAATCAATAAAAGATTGTTTTCATAGTTTAATATGCTTTCTATGTTTACATTTAAAAAATAGAAAGCCATTGAAACTTGTAAGTACATAAATGTAATTACTAATTTACCATTAGTGTATGCTTGAAAAAAAAGGAGAAAGCTATATTAATAGTACCATTTACCTTAAGGAATACACAACCAGCATGTAATTAAAGTCTCACACGTGCACACTCAATGCAATGCAACATGCTTAATTAGCATAATGCCAAAGATATGCTTAAGTAAAGAATTGTGAGAACCGTATGAATATTTGTATATTTTTTGCTTTAACTATGATACATAAGTAGGTTATGCTAAGACATAAGCGCCTCTCTCTCTTTCCTACTATATCTTTAAAGCAATGCGTTCAAATATTTATACGGTTAGAGTGGTTATGTACTATAAGTTGGTTATGTGCTATAAGTTGGTTATGTAACTAAAACTCAATTAGCATAATATAAAGAATAGATGGGCATTCAATACAGATCCAATTTTAATTAGAGAACTTTGAGCACCGTATAAACACTTATATATATATATGGTATTGGATCCTAAGAGAATCAACCCCTATTTGAGAACAGAGAGAACCATTTTAGACTAGACATTTCTTATAAAGGCAAAAAAAATTTTTTTTTGCTTAATTGCACGTTTTTATGCAAGAAAAAAAAATTTATATATTTTTTTTTCCATTTATACATATGTGATATGTGTATGATAGAGAACATTCAACTTGATTGATTCTCATTGATAACATAACCTTATATAATACAAAAGGTATATCTCCACTAATTATGGAGAGATAATTACAATAAATACAATTATCATTATCTAAATATAACACATGTTATTACACCCCCGCAGTTGAAACGTCGGGAGGCCGATGTTGAGACTGGCACGAAAATCATCAAACAATATCCGAGGTAGGCCCTTTGTAAAAATGTCTGCAATCTGATGACGAGAAGGGACATGTAATACCCGAATATGTCCGCGCTGTACCTGTTCACGAACAAAGTGAATGTCGAGCTCAATATGTTTAGTGCGCTGATGTTGTACCGGATTGCCCGAGAGATAGACCGCACTAACATTGTCACAGTAGACTAATGTGGCTCGAGATAGAGGATGACGAAGCTCAAGAAGAAGATTGCGCAACCAACATATGTCTGCCACAACATTAGCTACTCCACGGTATTCGGCTTCAGCACTGGACCTGGAGACGGTTGACTGACGTTTAGACGACCAAGAGATGAGATTGTCGCCCAAATATACACAGTACCCTGAAGTGGAGCGACGAGTGTCGGGGCAGCCAGCCCAGTCAGCATCAGTATATGCCCGAAGAGAGACTGTAGAAGCGGGACCCAAATGAAGACCGTGGTCCATAGTACCCTGAAGGTAGCGTATGATACGCTTTAAGGCATTCCAGTGATCCTGACGAGGAGCATGCATGTGCATGCAGATTTGCTGCACAGCATAAGAGATGTCAGGCCTGGTAAAGGTAAGATACTGGAGAGCTCCAGCAAGGCTGCGATATGTGGTGGGGTCGTCATGTAGAGGACCGGTATCTGCAGAAAGTTTGGATTGCGTGTCAACCGGTGTAGCAACTGGGTTGCACGAATCCATGGAAGCCCGATGAATGATATCCCGAACATATGCCTGTTGTGATAAAAACATAGCGTCACCATCCCTGGTCACCTGAATACCCAAAAAATATGAGAGTGCGCCCAAGTCCTTCATAGCAAACTCACTGGACAGGTCATGTAACAAACGCGTCTTAAGGGCCTCATTGGACGTCGTGAGAATGATGTCGTCCACATAAATAAGAAGATAAGCAATGTCAGTCCCATGATGATAAATAAATAAAGAATTGTCCGACTTGCTTTGATGAAACCCCTTAAGTGTGACAAAATCAGTGAATCGCTGGTACCACGCCCGAGGTGCCTGTTTCAACCCATAGAGTGATTTACGAAGGCGGCAGACGTGATCTGGAAAATCCCGGTGTCGAAATCCCATAGGTTGGTGCATGTAAACTGTTTCCTCCAAGTTGCCATGAAGGAAGGCATTGGTAACATCTAGCTGATTAATGGGCCAGGACTTGGACAGAGCCAGTGAAAGAACCAGGCGTATAGTGGATGGTTTGACAACCGGGCTAAATGTTTCACCACAGTCAATACCTGTCTGTTGTTTACGACCATCACAACCAGTCGTGCTTTATAACGCTCCAAAGTACCATCCGACCTGAATTTGTGTTTAAATAACCACAAGCAACGAATAATATTCATGTCCGGGGTCCTAGGTACAAGCTCCCAGGTCTTGTTTTTAATAAGTGCACTAAATTCGTTAGACATGGCAGCGTACCATTCAGGAGAGGACAAGGCAACCTGTGGGTTTTTGGGAATAGGGACAAGAGTGGAAGTGTGGAGATTTAAGGGATGTTTGGGCTTAACGATGCCACTCATGGACCGTGTGTGAGGCCGAGTGGTAGACGGAGGGGGAGGGATAGCAGGTTGAGGCGCTGTGGGAGAGTGTTCAGGCTGGGCCGGTGTTTGGGACGGTTGTGGATGTGAAGGCTGGGCCGGTGATGTTGTAGACAAGGGTGTTGGGTCAGCGTGTTGTAGTGGGCCACGGGAGGCAGGTGAGGTTGTGGAGGTAGTTGGCGGGCCAGGTTGGGTTATTGGGCCAGGTCGGTTTATTGGGCCAGGGGAGTGAGGCGGGTGGCTGGGAGGTGTGGATTGGGAATCGGGAATATTAGGAGTAGTAGCAGGAGTGGTGGGTGAGGTAGTATTCGGTGAATTCTGTAGGTGTTCCCACACAAGAGGGTGAATGGTGGGGTTCAGAAATTCATAGGACGGTGATTTGGTGGGAGATTGAATTGTGTAGGGAAAGATTGTTTCTTCAAATTGTACATGTCTAGAGATAGTTATTTGGTGGGTGGTGAGGTCAAGACACTTGTATCCACGATGGTTCGCAGGGTAGCCAAGGAAGACACAAGGGTGGGAACGGTAATTGAGTTTGTGAATGGTGGTGGATGGGTGTAGGGGGTAGCAAAGACACCCGAAGACACGAAGATGCTCGTATTCGGGTGTGCAGTTGTAGAGAAGAGAGGTCGGGATTTGAAGTTGAGTTGTTTGTTGGGTAGGATATTTAGTAGGTAGGTGGCGGTTTCAAGGGCATGATGCCACATGTTTGGGGGTAAGGAGGCTTGGGCAAGAAGGGTGCGGATCATGTTGTTGATTGTGCGGATCTTGCGTTCCGCTTTGCCATTTTGGGAAGATGTATAGGGGCATGAAAAACGAAATTGCATGCCGTTTGTATGACAAAAATTATAAAAGTTGTGATTTGCATATTCTTTCCCATTATCACATTGAATTTGTTTGATTTTACAATTAAACTGAGTGTTAATGAGATTGTGAAGTGTGGTAAAAGTATTAAACACGTGTGATTTATTTGAGAGAGGAAAAGTCCATAAGAAATTAGTAAAGTCATCAACAAACAAGATGTAATATTTGTGACCACCTGTACTAAGAACTGGTGAGGTCCATAAATCACTATGAATAATGTCAAAAGCAGAGTGGGTAACATTGACAGAATCATAAAACGGTAATCTAACACTTTTACCAAAAATGCAAGGTTCACAATGAGTTTTATTAAATTTGCCATAATCAATAAAGGAAGATAATTTTAAAGATTGCAATAAAGGGGCGCCAGGATGACCCAGTCTTTGATGCCAGCGATCTTGAGAGACAGCAACGAAGGTGGTTGGTGAGGAGGACTTGAGTGGGAGAGGTTCAGTTAGAGGGTAAAGATCGCCAGTGCTATTGCATCGTAGGATAGGAGCCCGGGTTTTGAGATCCTTCACAAGAAAGCCAAAAGGGTCAAATTCAATAGAGATTAAATTATCAGTGGTAAGGCGACGGACAGAGATAAGGTTCTTGATAATATTGGGGGCAAAAAGGACATCATTAAGTTTAAGGGGTGGGTAAGGTGGTGGGAGGACTTGGTTGCCTTGGGCCAATACAGGAATAGTCGTGCCATTTCCAACTATAATAAATTTATTAGTGCATTTATTAAAAGTAGACGGAGAGTATATACCTTGGGCATTGGCGGAGTGAGAGGAGGCACCTGTGTCCATCACACCATGATCCGGTGGGTTGAGAGCGAGTGAGTAAAGTGCTTGTTCAATGTCGGTCGGAGAATAAGCGGCATAATTAACTTGATCCGGACGTGGGCCGAGTATACCTTGAGAATTATTGCCATTGGGCCTGGACGGATAGGGGCAAGGAGGTTGATTCTGGGCTGGCCTGGTTTGGTTGAAAGCGGCGGCCCACTGAGTGGCAGCCCAACTGTTCGGAAAAAACTATGTAAGGGTGAGGGTTATTGTTGGGCTGTTGTTGTTGGTTCTGTCTGGGCCGGGAGTTATTGGGCCTGCCACGGCGGGGTTGGGTTTGGCTACGAGCAGGACGTTTGTTATTGGTGGAGTAGGTTTGGTTTGACGGAGTGGTTTGTTGTGTAGTGGCAGTAGAAGTGTGAAGGGCCGTGGCAGCCAAGGATGAGGCTCGGGTTGCGTGACGCTTCTTTTTGGTCTCCTCTTGAGTCAGACGAGAACGAACGTCACGAAAATCAGGGAGAGGGTTTTGGTTTTGTAGCACCGTAGAGATGCTGTCATAGGATTCGGTGAGCCCCGTAAGAATCTTAAGCACAAGCATGCGGTTGTCAACGGGAGAGCCAACACTCGCCAGTTGATCAGCCAGATGCTTGGCCTGTTGGCAATATTCGTCCATTGACGAAAAATTCTCAAGGTAGAGATTTGCGAACTCCTGACTGAGAAAGATAGCTCTCGTATTTTGATTGTCATTAAACTCACTCTCAATGGCAGACCAGGCTTCGTAAGCCGTCTGACCGGGTTGTAAAATAATATGGAGAAGGGGTTGGGAGATAGTGGCATAAATCCACTGTAAGACAAGGGCGTCGAGACGCGACCAGAGGGATTCAAGGGCAGCAGCCGCCGCCTCTGCCTGAGCGGCAGAAACGGGGTCAGAGGGAGCAGGGGGGGCGGTCACGGCACGCCTGGGGCAAGATGATGTTGCACCTCATATACTTGACAATGGACCTTGAATAAGGTTGACCATGTCGTGTAGTGGGTTGAATCTTTCTCTAAGATTATGGGGACATGAGACTTGATGTTTGTAACTGTAAGGGCAGGGTGAAGGTTTTTAGACTCCATGGAAAAGAAAAAAAAAAAAAATAAGAGGTGCGAAGGTAGGACAGAATCGGAGGTGCAGGGAGGTAGAAAGGTGATCGGAGGCAGGAAGAAAGAGGTGGGGCGGCGGAAGTATGGTTAGGTAACCTAGGTTGATACCATGATAGAGAACATTCAACTTGATTGATTCTCATTGATAACATAACCTTATATAATACAAAAGGTATATCTCCACTAATTATGGAGAGATAATTACAATAAATACAATTATCATTATCTAAATATAACACATGTTATTAGTGTATATAGCAATTCACATATGTGTATATTACATTTTTAGCTATACATATGTGTATATTTCGATTATACATATGTGTATATTGCATTATATATGTGTGTATATTGCAATTATACGCATGTGTGTATTAAAAAATTAAAAAAAAATTACTCCTTAATAAAAAGCAGCGATTAAAGCAAAAAAACAAAAATAATTTTTTTTGCCATAGAGAAATATGTGGTTATATTGAAACTAATGGTCCCTATAAGCATATATATCTTTAATTAGCATTATTAATTATGTATGATGTTAAGAACTAACCATGCAGATAAACACATCTTCCAATGTCATATCTCATTCACATGTAAAGATTATTATTTAATCATTGGTATAAGTTTTAAAAAAAGGTACCTTCTTTGATGATTCTGTGAATACCAAAATCCGTACTTACAGTTGGTTCTAACCTGGATAACAGAAAATTTAATATAACAATTAGTAAAATAATAAAGATTTCAAGATACTGTAAATGGAATGAAAGACATGATGTGGTGTGATGATAATTAAAGTAAAGACCAAGTATGTGAATTACTCACCTACTTCAGATAAACCTTCCATACATATAACATGGCATGATGTCATTTCTTACATAATCATATAACAAAACAAAGCTGTAAATTTAAATTATTGTTATTCTGTTTTATATGTGTAAGGGTGAAATAAGAGGCTATATATACACAAACTCAAAGCATCATATTTCAAAAGATATACTAACTAGTTTTGTTTTATGTTGTGATCATGGAGGGAGGGGATGTGTTTAGAGTAAGCAGTGCGCGTATAAGTAGCTCGAATATATGGAGAAATAGTGGTAGAGATATCTTTTCAAGATCTTCAGTTGAAGAAGATGATGAAGAGGCTTTAAAATGGGCTGCTATTGAAAAACTACAACAAATTTAAGATTAGAAAGAGGTATCTTGACCGAAGAAACGGGTCAGCCAAGAGAAATTGATATCAAGAGTCTTGATTTGGTTGAAAAAAGAAATCTTCTTGAAAGACTTGTGAAAATTGCAGAGGAAGATAATGAGAAATTCTTGTTAAAGCTAAAGAATCGCATTGATCGGTAATTTAAAAAACTTAATGTCATTTTTTAGTTTTAGTTTTAGTTTTAGTTTTAGTTTTTGTGACCTGACATGTGCATAAACAGAGTTGGTCTTGAACTTCCTACTATTGAGGTACGATTCGAGCATTTGAACGTTGATGCAGAGGCATATGTTGGAAGCAGGGCGCTGCCTACGATATTTAACTTCCTGGTTAACATCCTAGAGGTTGTTCTAATTATACTGTTATGATTTATATCCCTGCACATATATCTGCACATAACATTTTTGTTACATGTAAAGTTAACTTTTATTTTTTTAAATGTTTTATGCAGGGATCATTGAATTATCTGCATCTTTTTCCCAGTAGAAAGATACCATTACCAGTCCTTCATGATGTCAGCGGTATTATCAAGCCCGGAAGGTAAGAATCAAACATAATAGATTAACATGTTTTGAATTATAAGCTATTTTTTTCTACAAATAAACGTTATTACTTATTACACATACGGTTTATGCAGAATGACGCTGCTATTGGGCCCGCCAAGTTCGGGAAAAACTACACTGCTTTTGGCTCTGGCTGGAAAACTTGGGTCAGATTTGAAAGTAAGAGAACATAATATTAGTATGTAGTGTGGATTGAAAAGTGACTTTGACTTTTACAAAGTCAAAGTTGATGTGTATGTGTTATGTGTATGAGTACAGGTATCTGGTAGAGTAACTTACAATGGGCATGAAATGAATGAATTTGTCCCTCAAAGATCATCAGCTTATATAAGTCAAAACGATCTTCATATCGGAGAAATGACTGTCAGAGAAACATTAGCTTTCTCAGCCAGATGTCAAGGAGTTGGAGCAAGTTATGGTAAGTAATAACGTTACAAACTTTTCGCAAACTTATAGACATATATGTGTGCGCGTATACCTGTATTACAAAATTTGACCATCCTTGACATGATATGTATCTCATATGGTTGTGGAAAATGTTCAGAAATGTTGGCAGAATTATCAAGGAGAGAAAAGGAAGCAAACATTAAGCCGGATCCTGATCTTGACATCTACATGAAGGTGAAATTTAAAAGAAAATAAATAAAAAATCATGTAAAAGATACATGTTTTCATCTTCTTGAATATTTTGGCTCAATTCTACAGGCGGCGTCATTAGAAGGACAGGAGGCTAGTGTTGTCACTGAGTATGTTATCAAGGTACCGACTAATGAACTTACGCGATTATGATTATGAATATGAAATAAGTTTGTGAAAGATATAAACTAAATTTTTTGTTGGTGATTTTTGATATGAAGATTTTAGGTCTTGAAGTATGTGCTGATACCATAGTAGGTGATGAGATGTTTAGAGGTATATCTGGAGGGCAAAAGAAACGAGTCACAACCGGTACAGATCATACGAACTTAAGAGTAAAATTTGAAAAAATAATTTCGATAAATGGATTTGTAATGAAAGTGAAATGCAGGGAAATGCTGGTTGGACCGCAAGAGCATTGTTCATGGACGAGATATCAACTGGACTAGATAGTTCAACAACATTTCAAATAGTGAATTCCATTAGGCAATCGATCCATATTCTTCAGGGTACTTCTGTAATCTCACTCCTTCAACCTGCGCCTGAAAGTTATGACTTATTCGATGACATCATCCTTCTCTCGGACGGACAAATTGTGTACCAAGGTCCCCGTGAGAACGTTCTAGAGTTCTTTGAGTACATGGGATTCAAATGTCCCGAGAGAAAAGGCGTTGCAGACTTCTTACAAGAAGTAATCTTACTATCTTAGTCTTAATCTTATTTACTTATTCTTTTATAAAAAGAATAACACAAACCTCAACTCATTTTTCTGATAACTATTATGATAGGTGACCTCAAGGAAAGATCAAGAGCAATATTGGACTAAAAGAGACCAACCTTACAGTTTTATTACTTCAAGAGAATTTGCAGAGGCATTTCAGTCATTTCATATTGGGAAACAACTAGGAGATGAACTTTCAACCCCATTTGATAGATCAAGAAGCCACCCACACGCGTTAACGACGAAGAAGTTTGGTGTCAGCAAAAAGGAATTATTAAAAGCTTGCATATCTAGAGAGTATTTGCTTATGAAAAGGAACTCATTTGTCTATATATTCAAGATGACACAACTCATTTTCATGGCTTCAATAACAATGACATTATTCTTAAGGACAGAAATGCCGAAAGAAACGTTTGTTGATGGTACAATTTTCATGGGTGCTTTGTTTTTCACATTAGTCATGATCACATTCAACGGTTTCTCGGAGTTATCTTTGAGCATCTTAAAACTTCCTGTGTTTTATAAGCAAAGAGATCTTTTGTTCTTTCCTGCTTGGGCTTATTCGCTACCTACGTGGGTTCTCAAGATCCCGGTCACAATTGTTGAAGTTGCCACCTGGGTTATTATGACTTATTATGTCATAGGATTTGATTCAGATCCTGCAAGGTATAAATTATAGCAAAAAAGAAAAAAAAAATGAAACAAAATCAGATTATATCTAATTGACTTCACATTATACTTAACAGACCTTTTTTTGGCCTTATGCAGGTTCTTCAAACAATTGGTTTTGCTTGTATGCATTCACCAAATGTCTTCAGGCTTGTTTCGTTTCATTGGGTCAATAGGAAGAAACGTCATTGTTGCTAATACATTCGGCTCATTTGGATTGCTTACTATTTTTGTTCTTGGTGGATTCATCTTGGCACGAGGTAAAGTGTCCGTGTGTATATATATATAAGTTTATCAAATAAGAAGTATTGTTTTTTAGTTATTTCAACTTAATATTCACCCCATACAGATGATATAAGAGGTTGGTGGATATGGTGTTATTGGTTTTCGCCAATGATGTATGGACAAAACGGTATCGCAGTGAATGAATTTCTGGGAGATAGTTGGAATAAGGTAAGAATCATTTAAGCTAACATAATGTTTATCCAGTGTAAATATGTTTACATACATTAACCTAATGAAAAACATGTGTTACAGGTTTTACCGAATTCCACAGAAACCATTGGTGTTTCTGTTCTTAAATCCCGAGGGATATTCCCAGAAGCCTACTGGTATTGGATAGCCGTAGCTGCATCGATTGGTTATATGTTTCTTTTCAATATCTGCTTCACTTTGGCTCTCCAATTTCTCAACCGTAAGTATTTATATTTACTTACATATCATTGTTTTATATAATAGCAACCTCCAAAAATGTGTAAATTATCATTACCTTTGTTGCAGCCTTTGGGAATCCACAGGCAGTTCTGTCCGAAGAAAGCATGGCTGCAAGAAAAGCTATGAAAACAGGACACACTATTGAATTAGCAGCAAGACCACCCTCAGGTGTGTCATCAAGAACCAAAATAATCATGCCTTAATCACTGAACTAGTGATTATTAATATTGTTATCAATGTTACAAAAAAATGCAGAAAGAAAGAACGAAGTCCGAATGTCATCAAGAGTGGGCAACATTAACGAATCAAAACAGAACAAAAAGCGTGGAATGGTTTTACCATTCGTACCCCTTTCAATCACTTTTGATAATATAAGATATGCAGTTGATATGCCACAAGAAATGAAAGCCCAAGGTGTCGCCCAAGATCGGTTAGAATTACTAAAAGGTGTTAGTGGTTCTTTTAGGCCAGGGGTTCTCACAGCTCTAATGGGGATTAGTGGTGCTGGTAAGACCACTTTAATGGATGTTTTGGCCGGAAGAAAAACAGGTGGTTACATTGAGGGAGCAATAACTATTTCTGGGTACCCAAAGAAACAAGAAACGTTTGCCCGTATAGCAGGATATTGTGAGCAAACTGATATCCACTCGCCTCATGTTACAGTCTACGAATCCTTGCAATATTCTGCATGGCTCAGGTTACCTCCCGAAGTTGATTCTGCAACTCGAGAGGTGAATATCAAATTTATGAGGTTTTTTTTGTCTAAAATAATAATACTTTCATTTTTGTCAAATAATAATACTTTCAATTGTGTGTAGATGTTTGTTGAGGAGGTAATGCAGCTGGTGGAACTAGTTCCATTAAGGGAAGCACTCGTGGGTTTGCCCGGAGTAAATGGGCTTTCAACTGAACAACGAAAGAGGCTCACGATAGCAGTCGAGCTTGTGGCTAACCCTTCTATAATATTCATGGATGAGCCCACATCAGGACTTGATGCACGGGCTGCAGCCATAGTCATGAGAACAGTTAGGAACACAGTTGACACAGGAAGAACAGTGGTCTGCACCATACATCAGCCAAGCATCGATATATTTGATGCTTTTGATGAGGTATGTTTTAACTATATCAGTTAATAACATTTTAATTTTGTACAAAAATATAAGGAAACTAAGTAATTCTTTATATGAAATGCAGTTATTTCTTTTGAAAAGAGGAGGTGAAGAAATTTACGTCGGTCCATTAGGACGTCATTCTTCTCACTTAATCAAGTACTTTGAGGTCAGTGTGTAATTAACCTATAAAAGTACTTATTTTTGTCTCAAGTTTAGTTGAGAACTGAATATCAAATCTGATCTTTTCTAATTAAGGGAATCGATGGAGTGAGTAAAATTAAAGACGGTTATAATCCAGCAACTTGGATGTTAGAGGTCACTTCAACAGGCCAGGAAGCAACTCTTAAAGTTAACTTTGCAGAAGTCTACAAAAACTCAGAATTGTACAAGTATGGTGACTTAACTCGTTGATACTTCAGACATGGCACAAACGAGTTGGGCAATGGGTCAAAATCGGGTTAAGGTCAAAGCGGGTAATTTTATACGGCTCAAAATGTGTTGTCCCATATTAACTTTTAACCAAAATCTTTATAAATGGACAGCGTAAGGTAAGATCAAAAAATTTATATTATTTTAATTATAAATTGAACATTTTCTTTTCCCACCCGTTAGACACACAAAATAATCTGAATTGACCCGCTCATATATAAACGGGTCAATATTGCCACCAGTAACCCAATATGCAGCATTTTAAATTGCGGTGTTTGGTGACACGTTCAGGAGAAATAAAGAACTGATAAAGGAAACAAGTAAACCGATACCTGGTTCTTCAGATTTACATTTCCGCTCTCAATATTCACAGTCCTTTTGGACACAATGTATGGCATGTTTGTGGAAACAGAATTGGTCCTATTGGAGAAACCCGCCATACACTGCTGTGAGGTTCTTATTTACAACCTTTATAGCTTTGATGTTTGGCACAATCTTCTGGGACATGGGGTCCAAAAGGTATGCAGATAAAATTAACCAAAGGAAAATAAATTTAAAAAAAAAAAGATAAATCACTGATCATCTATTAAACTTGTTTCACTTCTTAAATACAGAGAGAAAACACAAGATCTTTTTAATGCAATGGGTTCTATGTATGCTGCTATACTCTTTATCGGTGTACAAAACGCCACGTCAATTCAACCAGTTGTATCTATAGAAAGAACAGTTTTTTACAGAGAAAGAGCAGCCGGAATGTATTCAGCTTTACCATATGCTTTTGGACAGGTATAAACATAATATTTGGTTTTTCAAAGCATTCTTAATCATTTGAGATTTATAAATTTTGTGTTACTTATATATAATTGTGGTATGTAGGTTATGATTGAGATTCCATACATCTTTGTTCAAACTATTGTCTATGGGATTATTGTATATGCAATGATCGGATTCGAGTGGACGGCTGTCAAGTTCTTTTGGTATCTCTTTTTTATGTACTTCACATTCTTGTACTTCACATTTTATGGGATGATGACAGTTGCAGTAACACCTAACCACAACTTCGCTGCTATAATTTCATCGGCATTTTATGCCATCTGGAATCTTTTTTCAGGGTTTATCGTTCCACGAACAGTAAGTTTTAACCTTTACACTGTCCTGTTTATTAATATATAAAATGTCAAGTCTTAAAACCTTTTATTTTTCCTATATGATAAACAGAGAATACCCATATGGTGGAGATGGTATTATTACATATGTCCAATCGCCTGGACATTATACGGATTGGTTACCTCACAATTCGGAGACATAACAGACAAGCTTGAAACAGGTGAAACAGTTGCAGAGTTTGTCCACAGCTTTTATGGCTTTGAATATGATTTTATCAAATACGTGGCGGTTATCATTGTTGGATTTACTGTTTTATTTGGGTTCATATTCGCGTATTCCATCAAGGCGTTTAACTTCCAAAAACGGTAGTAAACAGATCCCAAAAGTTCTGGAAGCAATGGGCAGTATGTAAATCAAGAAATTTGTTTCATTTTAAGTATCTTATTAGTTAGATTTTGTCATTAGTTGAGTTATTATTAGTTGAGTTAAATGTCTTAACTACTAAAGAGTTATGAATCCATATATAAATGAAAACAATAAAATGTATTTATTCAAATAAAAGGAACAAATTTTGAACACTAATGTACATTATAGTTATACACCCCACATCCCATAAATGTTCATAACATTATTATGGCATAACCTGCTCTAACTACACCTTAGTGTTGTTCCTTGTGCATCACAATTATGGAAGATTAGTATTTCCTAATTCCTAAAAAGGACTGAAATTTTTAAAAGATACCACTTTGAGCCTTCATCAATATAGAAAGAACTTTTCATTATAATATTAAAACCGACAACTTTTACAAGTGGGAGGCGGGTAAACGGGCTACAAGTTGCGCCGCTACCCCCTTTTGAATAGAAAAGCCAACTCTATTAAAAATAAAACTTAGGTCCTTCGTTGCTGGGGAGTTACTCTGCACCACCTTTTGCACTCTTTTTAAGAACCGGATTGCTTCAGGAGCTAGACCTCCGAATGTGTCAAAAGCAAATGGCACAAAGACGTATTGGTTCTCCAATACGTGATTAATCAGTTGTTCACCAGTTAAATTTCACCTCGTCGGAACTAAATTCGGTAATCAGTCAAAGGCAGTAAAAAATCAGTCTAAGGTCAAAATATTTGAAAAAACTTATCAATCCAATCTGATAAATAAGTTTGAAAGATTATATATAAAATTTTGAAATTTTTGTGTATGTGTGTATAAGTTTGAAAATTTATAGATAAAATTCCAATCCGATTAATCACCAGTTGGTGCCCCATAGCTCGACTAGCGTCTAGCGATTTTTATAACCATGTCTATTATCTAAATATTTTCTTCAAATGCACCAAGAAATGTTTTGATCATGTAGGTTCAAAGTTGCAATTTTTATTAGACAAGAATGGGTATGAACCACCACAAACAAGAGACAACTACCCACAGATGAATATCAGCTTGAACTTAAAGGTAAAACATAAAGCATTGTTCTTAGAGACATTTCATCGAATAGGTTACATGCATTATCAAGTACAGAGCAATACTAGTAAAAAAAAGAGCGAAACTAGCCTTGTTCTGCTGAGTTTCTAAAGCAGATTATAGTGCGTCTCCTATCATTGCCTTGGCTCAAGGAGTCAAGGTCATACCGTTATATAATTTAAAAACGATAGAAACCAATATAACATTGACGTGTGACATATTGTTTCATTCTTCGTGTATTTATACACCCACAAAATCTATTTGGACACCAGTCGTCTGCTATACGTTTTGTAGTAGGCTATTGAAATGTATGGGTGGGTCTCACAAATCAAGTCTGCTTCCAATGTTTATCTTTTAACTACCCTATATAGGTTCCATATTGGCCATTATGGAGCGTTCTGAGGTGTCAATTTGTCAAAATAAGTTTTTGGAGTGTTGAAATAATGCGATCCTTGTTTAACTGATAATTGGTGTTTTGACTCGCCGCACGTTGTGACGGCGTGAAAACTTACTGTAACTTGAATTTATACCGTTAGATATTTGAGATGACTCGCTTTTAAACAAAACTAGTGTTTTAGTTACCCGCGCTTCGCTGCGGGACGCTCGTGTCGCTATAGGTTTGGTGGGCATTAAAAATAACATTATTAGCGATAATAAGTGTCGTACCGCTATCTAGCAATTTTCTTCAATTACGTGGACAAATAATCTTCAATTAAGTTAGCAATTTTCTTCAAATAGGTGAGGCAATTACGTGGGCTAATTGAGAAAACTACAACAAATACGACATCGGTACCAATATTAATATAGCACTACTTCGGTTCTCAACGATAAAAAAATATATCACTACACCGATAGCATAATGATTCCAAGTTGTCATAAAAAAAGTTGCAAAGGTATTTTCTATTTGGTAGCAGATGATCATGTGTGTATTCTTTTAAAATTAAATAGAAAACATATGTATAGAGGATGGTTGCGTATAAGAAGAAGTCACGTGCTACAACACTTTAAAAATCAAAACAATACGTTGACCAATAAAATCCAGGCACTGTTCAATTGTCTCTAATTTAATATATACATATAATTTACGCCAAAGCATAGACGTACGGAAAACACAAAAATGTAAGCGTGAAACCGTATTATATTTTATATGACTCATTACCAAGAAATTTTACATTGAAACCTAAACTAACTAGGATTTATGACGAAACACATTAAAAAGGCACGTAAGAAAATACTATACTTTAAGTTAAAAAATGTACCATGCGTTGTGCCGAAGTCGAAACGTAAAGCAACTCGAATTTATATCACCTAGTGAAAACGTATTATATTTGACCCGACTCGTTTTTGAATAAAACGTAAACCAACAAAAAAATGTATATAAAAATAAGCACGTAAACTCGAGGGGGGCCAAAATGACTTTTAAAAAGCTTTTAGAAAGCTGAGAGTATGTAAGTGCCAATGTTAAAAGTTGAAGGGTTGAAAACACACAAAAAAAAGCATGGTTGAATGGCACTATTGTAAACCGAACAAAACGTAGACCAACAAAAAAACGCACATCAACTCAAGTGGGTTAAAATGATATTTTACAAAGTTTCTAGAAAGTTGAAAAGTGTTAATGCTAAAAGTTGAAGGGTTGAATACAAAAAACTATGGCTGAATGGCACTACTTTAAATTTTAAAAAGAAAATCAATAGAAAAATAGAACTGTGTCTTAGGTACTATTCCTAAGACACCCTCTTTTGTTATATATAATAATTAGAGGCATTTGCGCCATGTTACTAGAGTTGGTTTTAGAAAATCCCTAAAATCATGCAAACTATTATTCAAAAGCATTATAACTGTAATCTTGTTCTTTTATTGTTGATCAGGAAATCACACATCAAACCTGCTTTGATAATAAGTAAAACTAATTAGCACTTAAGTCTAAAACCCAACAATCAGTTCCCCAAAAAATCGAATTATAAGGGATGTTGAGATTGAATATTCGTCTTCTTCATTCCAGGTTTTTTTAGTGGAAGAAATTTGATTCTTTTATGGCATAGCATATTAACATGTTAATTAGATTGAGCATATGAGTATGAAAGAGTTTAGTATTTTTGCATAGTATACATGTTGAGCCCCAAAGTATTAAAGAGTAAAAAGGGGGACAAGTATGAACTCACCTTAGGGTGCGTTATTAAATTCCCAAAACGGGTCTTGAAGAATAAGGACTTTAACTCCGATTAACTAGAATTTAGAAATGAAGGAGTTTTAGGTTCAAGAGTTGGATTAATAGATTCAAGAGAGTCAAGCATGCCTTTTAGTCAAACCAAAACACAAATCCCCTTTAGGGAAATTCGGATGGTAATGAGCTAAAGTTAATAACCAAACACAAAATCACCATGAAGGTGATTCAGATGGTATGAATTAGAGTTAGGAATGTGAATTCATTTAAGAATGTTCATGTCATGACCACTTTGTTTATGGATAAAACATGGGTCTTGGACACGGGACTTCCCCTTTCTTGTATGGAACTAATCCGTATTACAAGATGGATCAAGAGATTAGTAAGGTAGGGTGTAACCACAAACCTTCCAAGAATCAGTTATTAGAGTATTAAGATTAAAGCTTGAAAGTATACATATGATTATTACATAATATAACTAGGAGGTTTAAGTAGAGTATGGTGACTTGTTTAGATGAGCCTTGGCTCTCCTTTGTCAACCATTACCATAGCACAAGTCCATCCAACATTGAGTTGTAGGTGAACTTGGTTGGTGTCACTACAAGAAAGATCCTAGAACATAAAAGAATCAATGTAAAATAATCGCCTTTGAGGCCTCTTTATGGTGCTCTACCCTTTCAAATTTATGTGGATAAGCAAGGGGTAGATCCTAGAGGTTTCTCCAAGGAGTTTTAAGAAGAAAAGAAGTGAAAAATCAGAAAGAAAGTTGAAGGTTTAAACTCAAGAACTTACTGTTATGAATCAGAAAGTTTGCTTGAGAAACCTTGAAGATTAGAGAGTTTTAGAGAGTTATTAGGGGTGAACAAAGGATTAAGGAGTGAGGGAGAGGGGTATTTATAGGTGAGGTAAGGTGGTTAGGTCATTAAGTGAGTTATTAGGGTGGTTAGGAGTGAATTAGGTGGGAAAATGGGTGATTTACGAGCTGCCAAAGAAGCTGATTGATCTGATGCCCCCCTGAGCACCATGAGGGAATAGGCTCCTCTCCTCGAGCTACGCGGGCGAGAGAGGTTCAGCCCAAAGTTGGTTTTTGTTGGGCTTGGCCCAACAGACTCGGTTTTGGACGTGTTTTGGGTTAAAACATAGTGTTTGAGCTCATTTTGACATGTTTTTGAGTTGGGCTTGATTTCCACATTATATGGGTTCATTTATGCTTCGGTTTCGTGTTAGAACTCGATTTTTCAAGCGTAAATGCAACATGTTTATATTAGATAGTCTATGCAAGGTTGTTTATGAATATAAGTATTTGACTAAAAGTTTTCCATTAATCATAAGCTCGAGATTACGAGAGGAAAGATTAAAGATTACAAGAGTACAGGGACTGAAATGGTAAATATAAAAAAGTACGAATGTTACAGTCTCCATTACTTTAGGAAATTTCGTCTCGAAATTAAATCAATTGGCTTGATCGAAGAGATGTGGGTACTTTTTCTTTATTTGCTCTTCATGTTCCCAAGTGAATTCGGGTCCATTCTTTGATTCCCAATGGACTTTGACTAAAGGAATACGTTTTCATTTGAGTTGTCTGACTTCCAGATCCGTAAGTTCTACTGGTTTCTCGACGAAATGCATGGTCTTGTCGATTCGTACATCATCAAGAGGAATATGTATGTTACCTTCGGCTAAGCATTTCTTCAAGTTCGAAACATGAAAGGTGGGATGAACATTGTTGAGCTCCTGCGGTAACTCAAGCTTGTAAGCTACTTTCCCGATTAATTCAATGATCTTGAATGGTCCAACATAACGTGGAGCCAACTTTCGTTTCTTTCCAAACCTGACTACTCCTTTCCAAGGAGATACCTTGAGGAGTACTTAATCACCGATATTAAATTTACGAGGCTTTCGCCGCTTGTCAGCATAGCTTTTCTGACGACTTCGAGCAGCCAAGAGATTGTCACGGATCTGAATGATTTTACTGGTCGTTTCTTGAATGATTTCGGGACCGGTGATTTGTGCTTCACCAATCTCGTGCCAACATATGGGAGAACGACACTTTCGGCCATAGAGAGTTTCGAATGGAGCCATTTTGATACTGGTATGGTAACTATTGTTGTACGAGAATTCGATCAACGGTAGATGTGCATCCCAATTTCCACCGAAATCGATTACACAAGATCGAAGCATGTCCTCGAGAGTCTGAATTGTACGTTCAGTTTAACCGTCTGATTAAGGATGAAAAGCTGTATTGAGATTAAGTTGAGTACCCATGGCAGTCTGAAATGTTTCCCAAAGGTGGGAGGTAAATTAACCATCATGGTTTGAGATGATGTCAAGGGGAATACCATGACGACAAATGACTTCCTTGGTGTAGATGTGAACCAGTTTTTCAACTTTGTAATCCTCACGAATGGGAAGGAAGTGAGCTGACTTGGTTAGTCGATCAATGATCACCCCAAATGCTATCGTGCCCGGATGATGTTCGTGTGAGCTTGGTAATGAAATCCATAGCAATGCTCTCCCATTTCCACATGGGGATTTCGGGCTGTTTGAGCGAACCCGATGGACGTTGGTGTTCGG
This sequence comes from Ambrosia x helenae, assembly GCA_030844895.1. Taxonomy (NCBI): domain Eukaryota; kingdom Viridiplantae; phylum Streptophyta; class Magnoliopsida; order Asterales; family Asteraceae; genus Ambrosia; species Ambrosia x helenae. The sequence continues at coordinate 6,934 of JAUTDX010004758.1, read as the reverse complement.
CTTTTACTTTGGAACAAGTGAGACATTTGGACACAAAGAGGGCAATGTCCTTTTTCATACCGGGCCACCAATAATTGCGACGGAGATCTTGATACATTTTATCCGCACCAGGATGAATGGAGTATCGGGATTTATGTGCTTCGTTCATTACAAGAGCATGAAGGTCATCACGATTGGGAATCCAAATACGATCAAGGTAATAAAGAATTCCATTTGCCTTGGACTCCAAGTGTAACTCGGCACCACAAGTCATTTCTTTGTATAAAGTATTTTCATTGACCGATGTATGTTGTGCGTCTCGAATACGATTGAAAAGATCATTTTGAAATTGCGAGCTACGAAGACGGTCGGTTTCCCGAATGTTGCACAAATTTGCGTGACCCTTTCGACTAAGAGCATCGGCTACTACGTTCGCTTTGCCAGGATGGTAGCGAATTTCGCAATCATAGTTGTTTAACAATTCGACTTATCGTCGTTACCGCATGTTGAGATCCTTTTGATTGAAAATGTGTTGGAGGCTTTTATGGTCGGTAAAAGGTAGTGTCTCCAGATTTTTAAGGCAAAAACAACAGCACCAAGTTCAAGATCGTGAGTGGTGTAGTTCTTTTGTGGATTTTGAGTTGCCTTGATGCATAGGCAATGACTTTGTCTCATTGCATAAGAACGCAACCAATACCTTGGTTCGATGCATCACAATAGACCACGAAATCATCATTCCCTTCGGGAAGAGTTAGAATAGGAGCATCACAAAGCATATTCTTGAGAGTTTGAAAGGCTTCTTCTTGTTTGGAACCCCAAACAAAAGGTTTGGATTTTTTAGTCAAAGTGGTGAGAGGTGTAGCAATTTTGGAGAAGTTGGAGATGAACTGACGGTAGTATCCCGCCAATCCGAGAAAAGAACGAACTTAGGTAGGAGATTTTGGTGCAATCCAATTTTTAATGGCTTCGATTTTGGCAGGATCAACATGAATACCCTGTTCATTCACAATGTGCCAAAGAAATTGAACTTCTTTTAGCCAAAATTCACATTTAGAGAACTTGGCATAAAGTCGTCCGACTCGTAAAAGTTCCAAAATCAAGCGTAAGTGTCGCTTATGGTCGGTTTCGGATTTGGAATAGATCAAAATGTCATCAATGAATACAATCACAAAGCGATCCAAGTAAGGTTTACACATGCGATTCATTAAGTCCATAAACACTGCGGGTGCGTTGGTTAAACCAAAAGGCATCACCATGAACTCGTAGTGACCATATCTTGTGCGAAAGGCGGTTTTTGGAATATCTTCCTCGTGCCTTTTAGGCGAACCAAAACACAAATTGCCTTAAGGGTAATTTGGATGGTCATGAGCTAAAGTTAATAACCAAGCACAAAATAACCATGAAGGTGATTCAGATGGTATGAATTAGAGTTAGGATTGTGAATCTATTTAAGAATGTTCATGTCATGACCACTTTGTTTATGGATAAAACATGGGTTTTGGACACGGGATTTCCCATTTCTTGTATGGAACTAATCCGTATTACAAGATGGGTCAAGAGATTGGTAAGGTAGGGTGTGTAACCACAAATCTTCTAAGAATCAGTTATTAGAGTATTAAGGTTAAAGATTGAAAGTATACATATGATTATTACATAATATAACTAGGAGGTTTAAGTAGAGTATGGTGACTTGTTTGGATGAGCTTGGGTCTCCTTTGTCAACCATTACCATAGCACAAGTCCATCTAACATTGAGTTGTTGGTGAACTTGGTTGGTGTCACCATAAGAAAGATCCTAGAACATAAAAAAATCAATGTAAAATAATCACCTTTGAGGCTCTTTTTGATGCTCTACCTTTTCAAATTTCTGTGGATAAGCAAGGGGTAGATCCTAGAGGTTTCTCCAAGGAGTTTTAAGAAGAAAATAAGTGAAAAATCATAAAGTTGAAGGTTTAAGCTCAAGAACTTACTGTTATGAATCAGAAATTTGCTTGAGAAACCTTGAAAATTAAAGTGTTTTAGAGAGTTATTAGGGGTGAACAAAGGATTAAGGATTAAGGAGTGAGGGGGAGGGGTATTTATAGGTGAGGTAAGGTGGTTGGGTCATTAAGGGAGTTATTAGGGTGGTTAGGAGTGAATTAGGTGTGAAAATGGGTGATTTACAAGCTGCCAAAGAAGCTGACTGATCTGATGCCCCCTTGAGCACCATGAGGGACTGGGCTCCTCTCCTCTCCTCGAGGTACGTGGTCGAGAGGGGGTTCAGCCCAAAGTTGGTTTTTGTTGGGCTTGGCCCAACAGACTCGGTTTTGGACGTGTTTTTGGATTAAAACTTAGCGTTTGAGCTCATTTTGACATGTTTTTGAGTTGGACTTAATTTCCACATTATATGGGTTCGTTTATGCTTCGGTTTCGTGTTAGAACTCGATTTTTCAAGCGTAAATGCAACATGTTTATATTAGATAGTGTATGCAAGGTTGTTTATGAATATAAGTATTTGACTAAAAGTTTTGTAAATGCACCCTGCGGATATGTCCCTAGCTTGGATATCGTAGTCGGATCTTATTGATCACGTTTATATAGGCACAAGGGTATTTTGGTAAGATGCAAAGCTTCATACGCGTCCCACTCTCTTCATACGGGTATGAGGAACGTGTATGAGGGACGCGTATGAAGGCCCACCATATATACTCCATGCCTTAGTAACTTTTGTAAGACTTTTGCTCATTTCTATTCAAGTGCAACCATTTGTGTGTGTGCTCTCTATCATATTATTATTATTATCCTATCCATAAACACCCACCTATAACAACTAACCGAATTGTTGATTTCCGCCCTCGATTCGATACGCGCGCGATACTAATTTCTTGTTAGAGCGATCCTACAAGTTTTCCATTGAGCATAAGCTCGAGATTACGAGAGGAAAGATTAAAGATTACAAGAGTATAGGGACTGAAATGGTAAATATAAAAAAAGTACGAATGTTACAACTGCATCAAGTCTTACACACTTAGAAACTAAAAACTCCTTATATACCTAAAAACTCCTTATATACCTGAAAATAAACTAAGAGCTAAATATATATCATAATAAACCCAGTAGTCAACTCAGGAGGTCATCTGGGTCTAAAAGCCCATTAACTTTGATGATTATGTAACCTACCTGACTAACACAAAATGGATGCTTGGAAAGTTTACCGATGCTACCTCCTCTAATTAAATCATTAACATAAATCAATCTTTAAATGGAATAAAAGCTATTATTAGCAAAACTTGATTCCATAATTTAGAATAATGTTTGGGATTTGGTAGAATCAGCTAATGGTATTCATTATTAAACTAGATCTGAATGGGAACGTTATAAATAAGATTGATTGTAAAAGATTATACTCAAGAGAAATTAGATCATCAAAGAATCTTCTTATCTGTGTTACAAAGATTTCTTTGATGATCATTACCGTCCTAGTAGCTCATAATAACTAAGAGCCACATTAGATGGACATTAAAATAAGTTTCCATAACAATGACATACATGTTCATTAAGCAACCTGAAAGTTCTAAACTGGAGGTTAAGAACACTTAGTCTGTAAGTCAATAAGATCCATGTATGGGTTGATGCAAGCATAAAACGTGATGGAATCATAATGAAATTCTCTTCATCAAGAACTAAGTGGATTAAAGAACCTACCTCAATATGAGTGAGAGTAACTAATAAAAACTTGTCCTTACAAAGATGACGATTCTCTTGACAAGTATATGTTACCTAAATCAAAGCATTATTCATGCATAATTTTGACACGATGAATATCGGAGATTCCTCTTACTTGACAGGAATCAAAATATACCGAGATAGACCCAATGGGATATTAGTTTCATCCCATAAGTTTTACTCTAAGCGGATCCTTGCATATATAACATACAACATTGCTTTCCTTTAGAGGATATAGGATAAATGAAATTATTACCTTATGCTTCGTAATTTAGAAGTCTTATGTTAATTTAAGTCTATCCTTGTTTATGATATTGTTCATATTGCTTAACACTAGACTTGTCTAGATTATTGAAAAGCTTCTAATGGAACATTACAATATCTTTAAGAAACAAGAGACTATAATCTAGAGAAGAAGTGAGAACTTAAAGTGATTGACTACCCTAAATTCTAATTATGATACAAAATGTCAATTTTGGGGTATATCATAACGTCAGCAGACATAAGTATCTCATGGAGGACTCATAAGGAACTGATTATAACAACCGAAGTTATCATGACATAATGTGTTGATGATCACAACCAAATGATCATTGAATGTTGTTGGTTAATTTATCAGTTGATTCATAACTTAATAACTCCATTTAAATACTACATTGAAGACTTAATGTGATAAAGTCAGCTACCATAATTTCTCGAACAGTAACAGTTTGAGAGGAGCTGCATTAGAGTTCGATGCGAAATTATTGTTCACTTATTTTAAGAACAAGTATAGGAAATCAGAATTTTGTATCGAATACATTCATGATATGCTTGTGAATCCATTAATTAAACGTCTATTACCCATAACTCTCACTAAGGGACAAATAAGATAAAAGGGTTTTACTAATGACCATGTACAACTGCATATCATACTATGAATGATTAATGATTAATTTTTCCTCATTCGTTAGAATTTGTAATGTCTCTAATGAATACGTTAACATGCATAATGACGTATAGACAATAATTATACAAATCAACGATTAAGGGCATAAGTGTGATTGATCCTAACGTCAAGTTTTAAATTTGGGTGTAGTATAATTAATGGGGGTCCTGAGTTGAATGTTAACTCAACGATTGTATTTCTCTGCTACATTCTGGGTTTATAACTAAAATGAGTATTAATCTGCAGACCAATGTAATACTCATATAAATTATTACTTGGCCAAGTGAAAGAATGCTGGAATAAATATAAAATTATGTTTATTATATTTATTATATGGCCATCATATCATTTATATTATATTGATCAATTACTATAATATCCCTAAGTTTATAATAGGTGATTCATTGATGGACGAAATTATCCTTACTAAAGCTAATTAGGGTGTCCCCTGTGTGTATAAATAGAGAGATTACTAGAGGTATTATATTGGACTCTAATAACACCATAACCTAATGTAGCCGCCACCCACCTCTCTCTCATTCGATCACTTTGTTATCATTAGCCACCATTAGTGTACACACTAAAGGGAACCCGATCAAGATAATGGTGTCTTCCATTACTGATGTTCTGAACGGTTAAGCATATCAGGTACACATGATTGAATCTACCTGTTTATCTTATGATTACTTACATTCTTATAATATAATCAACAGTTTAAACCATAGGGACCATCTGTGTAATTAACTTAAATGAGTAAATTCATTTAAAATTAAGAAATGAAATAAATAAATTATCAAGAGAAAGTTTACGGTACAAAGTTGTATATTGTACAAAGTGTAAGAAGTATTTTGGGCTTTGATAAAAAATAAATTAATGGATAAGATTAAAAGAGGAAAATATACGTTGAGTTTCTAAAAGAGAAGGAGAAGGGCAAAATAGGTATAACCCATAATGGTTGAGTTCCACCACCATTTTTAAAACGGTCATAACTTTTTCATACGACATTATTTTTTTAAAAAAATAACACCATAAAACAAGCTTTTCATCCTCTTTCATTTCCATACCATATTGCTATATTTAAAAAAAAATATTTTGCTGGGTTGATAGTACTTGCGTCTAAATGTAAACACTTGATATTATTACTTGCGTTTAAACATGTCTGAACCAGAACAAGTCTAGTAGTACTATCTGTACTTTTAAAAAAAATTTGTTTGCTGAGTTAATAGTACTTGCGTTTAAATGTTTAAACACTTGCGTTTAAACATGTCTGAACCAGAACAAGCCTAATTAGGCTTGTTAATCATTTAGAAGTCTGTAAGACACAACAATACAATTAGACAGCAACCACACGTGCACAAGCTGAATGTTTCTTCTCATCAGAATCAGAAGAAGAGCAAGTGTATATATAACGAACAAAGAGGATATTTTAGATAAGACTTTAAATTTTTCTTCCCTGTTTGCAAGACACTGGAAAAAGCAAAATGCATCATCATTAAGAATGGTAACTTTCGCAATCTTGTCAGTTGAGTTATTTTTAAGTAATTTTTATGACATAGTGGTGTGATGGATTTGGTGATTAAGTAATTCTTTCATATGCTAAGTTTTATGATAAAAACTTTTATCATGACCAGATATGTCCTCCTCCAAATTGGATCCAAACTCAGTCAATTGAGGTTCTCAAAGTCATTGAATTAATCTTGTTACTGCAAGTAATTCATATCCATTGCCTACAACAGTTTATCGTCCTCACATAAGAGTGAGATGCAATCAGAAAGCTGTTTATCTGATGCCCAAACCAGGCAAATTTTCAAATATAATGGCCTCACTGCTTTTCTCGGTCATATTAGGAGCATAAAGATTTATCCAAGCATAACAATTAGACTTGTTCTGGTTCAGATATGTTTAAACGCAAGTGTTTAAACAATTTAAACGCAAGTACTATCAACCCAGCAATTTTTTTTTTTAAAAATACAGATATTACTACTAGACTTGTTCTGGTTCAGACATGTTAAACGCAAGTAATAATATCAACTGTTTACATTTAGACGCAAGTACTATCAACCTAGCAATTTTTTTTTTTTAGTATAGCAATATGGTATGGAAATGAAAGAGGATGAAAAACTTGTTTTTATGGTGTAATTTTTTTTAAAAAAAATAATGTCGTATGAAACAGTTATGGCCGTTTTAAAAATGGGGGGTGGAACTTTAGTGACGCTAGATATTACCATCGTGCCCCTGATTATCAAATTTAATCCTACGCTCCATATTTTTTCTTACATTTTGTACAATAACTCACTTTTTACATTTAGCCTATCCCCATTA